>JAXBDA010005133.1:0-25680 GCA_036023075.1 Gaultheria prostrata
TATAGTTTTGTATTATATTTATTTTTTATTATGTGTCATTTTGTTTTTTTTATTTGTCTTAGTTTGGGAGATTAAAAAAACTATATAATATTGACAAAAATTTAAAGAAAAAAAACAAGACCACACTACCAATCCAAATAATTTACTTAAGTAAAACTTAATTTTGAGTTAAGTTGTGTAACCATTGCACGTCCAAAACGATAGTACTCCATCCGTCCCTATTTTATAGTCTCTTTTGGGAGTTTGTGCCACTTTTTAATGTGTTACTCCCTTTGTCCCAATTTGTTTGCTCACTACGAAACTACTTGCAATTTTCAAACTAAAAATTAATGTATTTATCAAAATAATTTTTGATTTTTTTTGTACCGTATTAAAGTTTTCAATGAGATCTATCAAACAAGATCCACATTGATTAGAAAATTATTTTTGCAAGTACATTATTTTTTAGTTTGAAAATTGCACGTAGTTTCATAGTGAGCAAACAAATTGAGACGGAGGGAGTATAACTTTTTTTTTTTGGGTAATTCGGAAATTAATGTGTTTATGACTTATGATGTTTAAGGTGATTTTGAAAACTTGTTTAATAGAACTAATTGAGATCTATAAAACAATATCCATATTGCGTATAAAAAAAATTACCAATTGAAAAATATAATCAATTTTATATCTCGTTAAAATGAAACAAGAAACTATAAAATGAACGGACGAAGTAGAATTTTGGACACCCTACAACCCTTTAGTACGGTTGTGTATTACAGCCACAGCCCACTGGATGCCCTACAAAGGACAAACCTTAAGTCGGACCGTGAAGACCCTTTATTTTTCGTCAACCAATAGAATTCAGATATATACTTTTATGAAGGCTGAAGCCAAATCAACTACAATCAAGCCATCTGATGATCACTGCCCTTCGCGACTTTATCAATTTTCCTTTCCAATGTGAGAGAGAAAGAAAAAGAGAAAAAGAGTAGATGCCCAATGCAAAAAAGCTATATTACACGCCTTTAAAAATGTTACGAATCGATTTGTTTTTGTGAATAAAAAGTTACATATACACCAAAACCTTATGAATCATTAGAAAAAATATTATGATTTCATATTTTTGAAAAGTTACGAGTTTTTAATATAAAAGTTGCGTAACAATAAAAATATTACTATTACTATAAGGTGACACAATATGAATCATACAATATGTGCATATGACACACACCTTTAATAGATGTGTATTGTAACTGAGAACCCCTTGTTAGCTCAAGTGACAACAGAAATAAGTTCTAATATAGTACTATTTGAGTTCGAAACTTCACAACGTCTTTTGAATTCACTAATCCAGCGTGGCGTGGATGGTCTAATTTTAACCGGATGGAGAAAGAGAATAATCGAGTTACGAGTAAGTTGGCCCGGACACCACACCAACTAGAAAAACAAAAAGTATAGTTGGAGAGGAGTGAAGTTGAAGACCGTCTACGGCTTCTTTTAAGAAGACAGCGAACTCTCACCCTTTTCCAATTCTTTCCATTTATTTCTCTGTCTCTCTCTCCCACTCTTTAAAAGAACGAGTTTCGAGTACTCCATCTTCCTCACTACCATTCGAGCTTTTTGTTTCCCCATCAATGGAGCTCGATCTTGAAAACCCACTTCTATCAACCTTCCAAGATTCAATCCCATCTCTATTCCAAGTTGAATCCGATCACATGCCTTCCCATTGCCTTCAACTCACCGATTTCGACATCTCCGTTCGACAAGAAGCAATCTCTCTAATCTCATTCTTCTCATCCAACTTCAACGACCCTTTTCTTCCCTACCTCTCCATCAATTACCTCGATCGATTCCTCTCCACGAACCCGTTAATGGTATACTCTCTCTCTCTCTCTATTGTATAAAAAATGTTTCGATATTCGAAAAAATGTTTTGATATCTGTGAAAGTGTATTGAATTGAAATTCCAACTTGCTGACACTTTATGCGGTGGTTAGCGAGACCCATTTGATGAAATTGGATATTTGCAGAAAGCGAAGCCTTGGGCGGTGAAGCTCATTGCGATTTCCTGCATTTGTTTGGCGTTGAAGATGAAAGAAACAGAGTACTCTGTTTTTGATATCCAGGTAATATTTCTGTTCCACTAGAAACTCGAAAATGTTGGGTACATGAAAACTTTTTCCGAAAATGTCCACGAAAGAGAAATGCACGGCTTGGTTTCTATGCAGCAGTTTCTATATGAATCTGAGTCGTCCATTTCTCTTTCCTAAACGTTTTCGGAGAAAGTTTTCGTGGACGCTACTACTTCTCGTAGAAACTGCCATAGAAACTGCTGCATAGTACTATAGTGTATGAGGACTGATTTAAGACTTTTGTGGGAACAGAATGAAGAAGGGTTCGTCTTCGATATGGAAACGATCGAGCGAATGGAGTTGTTGATTCTTGGTGCTATGCAATGGCGAATGCGTTCCATAACTCCCTTCTCTTTCGTCAATTTCTTCATCTCGTTGTTCAAATTCAAAGACCCACCGTTGGTGCAAGATCTTAAGGCTCGAGCTACTGAAATCATCTTCAAAGCACAAAATGGTATATATACAGAAAAACAGATAAATATCATACAGAAAGAGCCCATTTCATATCTTGATTATGAAAGTAAATTGAGTTTTTGTGTTGTTTCAGCTATCAATCTGTTAGAGTTCAGGCCGTCGGTAATTGCAGCATCAGCCCTTCTCTCTGCTTCACATGAACTTTTTCCACTCCAATTTCCTTGCTTTCGGAAAGCGATTTCGAGCTGTTCATATGTAAATGAGGTACATTGAGATGTAAATACGGGTTTAGTCTAAATTAATTATACCAATGCACGTTTTACTAATACAATAGTGACACCTCAAACAAGACCCAAAATATAATACTCAAACGTGGTCACCCTAGCATTGGAGTGCCTAAAAGACGGTCATTGTTATCGGTGCTTGGAAAAAATAAATTTGGTCTGATGAAATGAATGGGATAATATTAATCGATAGTAAAAAAAAAAAAAAAAATCAGACAATCTAATAGACACCAGAGATACCCTTTGTCAAATTCTGTTTTTCGATTTTTCCGACAGTCGGAGTGTCCGGGCCAATTTTACGTGCCTCGGCTAATCTCTTTTCCGGCCCCGTCAAAGGTAGACCATCTTCACCGGGATTAGGGATTCACAAGAAATTACTCCATTGCGGTCTGATCCCAAAAATGGAATCCTAATCAATCGCATGGGGAGCAAACCCATCAATCAACCGGACTAATTCTTGAGACGTATCTATTTTTATTTCATAACTATTCTAAATTTAACAAATTCAGATGAGACGACATTAAAGATGACCATCTGATATTGATTTAATCTAATTTTGTTGCAGGATAATTTGTTAAATTGCTGCAATTTGATGCAAGAAATAGCGATTGAAGGGTATGAATCAGTGTGGGAAGGAGTGTCGAGCTGTAGCACTCCGGTCAATGTACTGGACAGGCAATCTTGCTCGAGCTCGACTAACAGCTCGGATAGCGAAATGACCAAAATTAGCTCTTCTGAAGCAACAGCAGCAGCAGCTATTGCCGTCACAACAGTTAGGCTAGACAGAGAGATAAAGAGGAGAAAGATTAGCTGTTTCGAAAACGATTACTCACTTCAGCTTTCACAGATTAAACAGTTCTGAATATGATAAACTATTCAATGCCAAGGTGCTATCGGTTCGGTTAAATTTGACCCATCACACTTGTAGCCGTCCGATTTTGTTTGTCCACTTTGAGTAATCGTGTCTTTATCAAATAAAAATGTATGTACCTTCGACTGAAGTTTTTCGGGTTCGAAAATTCAAGTTAATTTAACTTAGGACGGAAGAAAAGAGTAAAGAAAATTGGAGTACAGTATAGTTTGATCCGATTTAATGCTCGATTCCTGAAAAAACACTTTACTATAACAAAATGGAATTGACGGAATACGTATATTTGCGACTTTATTTTCCTCACGTAGAGATGAAGCTTGGGCTTCATGTCCTTGGGGAGGATGATGTTCTAACTCCACGAGTGATCTAAACTGTCCGTATTTTTTAAGATTGTTGTTCTTGTCAGCCATCTAGTGAGTATGACTGTACAAGATTAATTGAAAATCGGTAACAGTATGGAAAAAAGTCACAAAACACATTTTTCTTGAATTAATATTGAGGTAATTATGATTCAGAGAATAATCATTAGTAAATGTATTTTGTTTAATTTTTGAAGGAACCAAAAAAATAATAGTAAGCGGGTTGTGCAAGGCCACAGTACCTTGACGTGGGTTGGGGAGAGATATGAAGTTGGCAATGAAACATCGGTCCAATGGAGAAGGACGATGGTGTTAAAAAAAAAATGGAGAAGGACGATAGCTGAGCTGTAGTGGCCAAGTGTGTATCAGAAGGTTCAGTGGTGACTTGATAAGAGATGGTTGTGTCTAGACAGCTGAAGTCAGTTTGGTTTTCTTTGGTTGTTGGGGTTCTTGTCTCATCTCAATCCCCAGAGAAAGGGAAAAATTACTGTTTCTTTCAATTTTTGAGGGGGGCAATTGAGGACAATAATAGACTTTGTATTGCTTAGGGCCTTGGTATGTTTTTTTGGGGGGTTCGGTTGTTGGCCGTTGGGCATCTAATTTAGTTTCTGGCTGGGTAAAGCAATTTCTCTGTGGGTCTTGGTACCTACTACAACAAGTCTACGCTTGGAACAAGGGGTTATGTAGTGAAGGTTCACTACAGGGGTGTAGTGCGCTTATTCGGTCATCCATCTCGATAATAAACGCCCGGATTTGAATCTAAACATTGGACGGCTTAGATCATTTGGAGTTCAGATTAAATCCGAGCCGTTGGTGTTGAGATGGACGTCTGGATGTGACTCACTACACCCCTGTAGTGAGTCTCCTCGCTACAGGCCCCCGGAATTCTACACACTCACACCCAACAGAGCAAATCCCGAATACACCCACCGACGTGGCAGTGCCACATAGGACGGGTGAGCCCCACGCCACATATCTCTCCCCCCCCAAAAAAAAGGGCTCTCTCTCTCTCTCTCTCACACACACACACACACACACACACCCCCACACACACCTCCCAAAACTCACCTCCCTCCTCTAGGATTCTAACTATCTCACCACCGACTCAACAACAACAATAACACCATCCTGGGATACAAGGAAGTAATAAGGTTGTTTCAGTTTGGAAATTTTTAGATATCACCATTACGAACTCCTTCCTGGGATACACGAACCCCATTTGCGATTTTCGTGCAACGGTTGGGTGCAGGGGCGGACACAGGATTTGCTCTCAGCGGGGTCAAGTATCTACAGTAGATCCAACATAATGGCGACTCTAAAATTTTTTGTGAGGGTTGTCATTAAATATTTAAAAATTACGGTAATATGTTTTTCCAGATGTAAATTTTAGGATTCTATGTTTAGTTAGTTGCTCGTAAACTAGCCTGGATAACTAGTTATTGAAGAAAAAACCCTTAAAATCTACCAATTCAACTGATGAAATCAAATGTTAAGCAATGTTTCAACTAAAATTATACCGAAAATGATTTAAACACAAATAACACTTCATTGATGATCACTTGAGTATATATGATAGAAAAAGAGAGAGACTTGTTTTATTTTCCTCCACGTAGAGAGACCTGATGTAGTGTAGGATTCCCCTGCTATTTTGGCTTGTTGTGAGCTTGTTAGGTGTTCAAAATTTGAAGAGTTGAGTGGTCAAAACAATAATGAACATATGATTAGCACATGCATAGGCTAAGACATGGTATTCATATGAACACCTAGTGATAAGTGTGGCGCCGCCAGTGATAATACTTAACCAAAAGATATTTAATATATATAAGCAAAAAGTGGTATGTCAACCATAACATATCATTTCATTTACAACTCGCCCCGATAATTTTTCATATTTTGAAACCGACTCATGATAGCCTCATTTGAAATGCTATCGAAAATCTCTCGCTCAATGTACACAACCAAATTATCCTACATCAGGAAAAATTATTTGGGCAATGTTTAATTATTTCATATAAATTAGGGCAAGATATAGAAATAATGTATAGAGTATTGGGGCAAAATTTCAATCCAGCTATGTGTGCCTGCCCTTGGTTGGGTGTGGTGATTGGCGACGGTGGTGGTGATTAGAGGCGACGGTGAGGGCAAATCAGTGTTGAAGTAAGGGTTTTGTAACTTTCAAATCGAATTCAGGATTGGGTTTATAATATTAGGGAATTTTGGATTCTGAAATTGGGATTTTTAGGGTTTCGAAATTGGGTTTTCTGTTTGGATTGGATTTTTTGGTTTTGGGGTCAGAGTTTGTGACGGTTCTGGTCGAGGTGGTGGTGATTTTGCAGTGGTGTGGTGGATGGTGGTCAGTTGGTGGCGATTTGGGTAGTGGTGGCCACACCTTAGATACATATGATACCCATCTTTATGAGGTGTGTATTATAGACTTCCCTTAAAGTGTTGCTTCAAAAGATTCTCTTCGCATCCCCCTCCTTTCTACACCCAAAAAAACCAAGGTGTATGATGTGTATGTAGACTTAAAGTGTGGCTTGGAGAGATTCTATTCGCATCCCCCCTCTTTTCTCAATATCAACATCCAAAAAACCTTAAAAGGCGTGTGCAGCGCACCTTAATCATCAAAATCGTCTATTTTGTATGATATCCGATTAACTAGATTGATTTTTAAAAATGATCTCCACATTATTTTTTATTAGGTGGGTCCAAAGTTGAGCCCCACGCTTCTTCTTAAAGTTTTGGTGTTGTAAAGAATTTTTCAGTGGCTTGCCACTTTTTTTTGTCATTATAGACAAAAATGCCCCTCGTCGATAAACATGGAGCTCTGTTTGGAGATATTGCTCCTTAATTCTTCGGATGACATGGAAATTCTGCTAGTAAGTGAAAGAAAAAGAGCCTCTCCAACCTTTGTGACTTCGTGTTAAATTTAGAGGTGTCAATTTTTTTCCTTCAAGTTTAATATCCAAAAAACTCACTAAACTGTCAATTTGGTTTGAAATGGTCGCTATTTCAAATAAAAAGAGATTTGAAATGTTTTTTTTTCTTACTTGAAACTAGCAGGAAATCCGTGCTATGCATAGGATGAATTCAAGTGCATTTGGTTTATGTGAATCTTGAAGTGAAGATATTATACGATTGATTTAATTTTCAAAAAAAAAAAAAAAATTCCGTCCCAATTGTTGGTCTTTTTAGGTTTCTACTAAAAAGTTGTGTCATTTTCAAATTGAAAAGTAAACTACACATTTTGAAAACATTTGTATAAATGGTTATGTACGCAATTTATGTTAATTTAAAGCAAAAGGTTGCATATCAAAATTTACTATGTTCGACATATCTATCGAAATTTAAACCAAATCTAATTTAACAGAATATTTCTAAACAATTAAAATTGTCATAACGAACACCCTAGTAATCCTCTATCATTCGCATAACAATGTGTTTATGTAGAAATTAAAATATATATCAATTATTATACGACATTTTTCTTGCTTCCTTTGAAAAGGTACAAACATTATACGGAACAACAAATGTATAGCAAAAATGTGAATATAGGAGCACAAACATGGTTCACTTATCATATTCCCAATCTGTCCTTACGTGTGTGAAGTAAAAATAAAATGGATTGTTGACTAAAAAATCCATTTCAGATGTATTTTGAATCATAGATTTATATAAAAAGATAAAAAGGCAAAAAAAGAAAGAGAAAAGATCGATCTATAAAAAAATGACAAAATATATAGCTCCGTACTATTTTTCTTGCTTTGAGTGTGTAAAAGAAAATAAGAATAGTATTAATCAGTAATCAATAACAAGTAGATCGACTTTTTAAAAATCATACCAGTCGTGTTGAAACTGAGTAAGAACAGTGGGTTGTTGTCGAGTGTAGCTTTGATATATAGTGGTTTTCATAAACTATCTTCGCATACCTGAAACATAAAGTACTCAAACATGATAATAATTACTCCCTCCGTCCCAATTTGTTTGCTCACTACGAAACTACGTGCAATTTGCAAACTAAAAAATAATGTACTTGCAAAAATAATTTTCTAATCAATGTGGATCTTGTTTGATAGACCTCATTGAAAACTTTAATACGGTGCAAAAAAAATTCAAAAATTATTTTGATAAATATGTTAATTTTTTTAAAAAATTGCACGTAGTTTCGTAGTGAGCAAACAAATTGGGACAGAGGGCGTAAGTTTCTTTCCCGAATAAAAGAGCAGCACTATTGGTGTAAAACTCGTTATAAATTTTGAACGCAATAATCCCAAATTTAGGAGAAGTTTTTTTGTGCCAAGCGGGTACCATGTGGTGACTTACGTGGTACTCGTAAAGCCTTATCACATCCAACAGTGTTATATCAATGGTCCGGATGCGCCGATGGATACGCCACGTGGAACTTGCTTAGCACTGAACAATTTCTCCAAATCAAGAGTAAATTAATGAAATTACCAAAGATGAGCAACGAATAGTATCATATGTCTATAATCATAATCGAAAGGGAAAGAGGGCGTAGAATCCACTCAAATATATGGATTTTTTTCTGATACCTGAACCAAATTACACCTAGTATGAACCCGTGCTTTGAACGGGCCGCTTTCAATTGCACATGGATAATGTAAATTTGTATCAAAACAAAGTTGTGCTTTATTTAAATTGTCATTATTAATAGACAAATATCTAATAAAAATTCTTTTGCCGATAAAAAAAGTAGACAAACAGCTATAAAAACTTAAGTGAACAAATAAAACTGTCATGATGAGATTAACAATGCCATAGTTTAACAAATAATAGTAACTTTACGAAGACCCCAACGCTCCTCCGTTATTCCTTGACAGAGCTCAATGGAGGAAAATGATTCATGTAGCCGACCTCAATTGATTTGGGACATAAGGCTTGGTTTGATTTGGTTTATATATATATGGGGCCGTTTCCATTCACACTTAAAATAACACAAAAAATGGCACACAAATTTGTGAAATTCACTCTTCCGGGCCCCACTGTGAAGTTCTAAACCATTGATCTTGTTTAAATGAGTAAAATAGGAGGTCCTGCAAAATTTCAGCTCAATCGGATATCGAAAAGTGCTTGATCCAACCAGTTATGCAAAAACTGTGACAAGAAACAATGTTTTTTAAACCGTTTGAATCAAGCACTTACCGATATCCGATTGAACTGAAATTTTGCAGGACCTCTTATTTTACTCATTTAAACAAGATCAACGGTTCAGAACTTCACAATAGGGCCCAGAAGAGTGAGGTGTCATTTTTTGTGTTATTTTAAGTGTGAGGGGAACCAACCCCTATATATGTATATATAAGCATTTCCAACCATAATGAAGAATGGTATAATTATTACTTTTGAATAGGTGCAAATATTCTTCTGACCAGTTGCTCTGACAACCCTCAATCAAATCCAAAAACAAACCAAACAAATTTTCCATTGACACCAAAATAAAGAATAAACTTGCCAATTCCAAAGCAATGTGTTGTCACCGCTTCACGCTTTCTTCACTTACGACTCCAAAGATAATGAAAGTCGATTTTGAGGGATTCGCTGCATCAACTAATTAATCCATGATAGCCGTACATGGAATCTAAGTGAAAAATACTGAACAATGAATGGAATGCTATATTTCAAAATGCTAATAACATGTGTAAAGCCAGTAACTCAAATATTAATGCATATCTATTTTTTTGGTACAAAAATGGAAGTGAAAGGTATGGTACCTTGTCATTTCTCCGCTATGTAGTACTGTCCGTCGCGCCACGCTACTATCCATAGGGAATCCCACTGCACTTATGTGTAGCCCAAAGCTAAAATCACACCAAAATGATAATCCCATTTTGAAGCCTTTCCAAATTCAAAAACTTTACCATAAATCAAGGATGGATAATAGATTAACCATACAAATAGAGGGGTTTCAAATTCAAGCAAGATTTATAACAAATCTTTGATGTACTATAATTAAGTCACATGCTTCTCCCAAAACTCTATATGACAAACCAACTAATTCATGCCACTTGTCGCCTCCACGGCTCTCCTCATAAAAAGTCATTATGCAATAATATATAAGATAAGATATGATGGTCTTGAAGGCACTTCTAATTAATGTAAAACTATGCTTCTTATTGGTAGTAATTGACTTATTGGAATCTCCCAATCCATCATACTATTAGAATTTTTTCTGATGTCATGATCAAAACCTAAAACATAGTACCAATAATGAGATAATAAGGAGATGTGCAGGACCAGGCCCCCGCATGCACCCTTGTCTGCCCCTGCATGCCCACAAATGACGGCTGCTGTTGAAATGTTCTAGTAATAAGCAATTCTGTATTGTCTAAATGAAAATCAGATAAGTTGGGAAGGGTAACATCAAAATCACAAGATTGGTGTTGTATGACCATATATGGAAGAGAACACTCTTTTTGTGGTAATCAATTATTGAATTACACCATAAGTAAACAAGACCTTGTGGGTTTAAAACTTACCGACAATTACAGTATTAATCTACAGATATTACGGGATTTTTTTGAGAAATAGAAAGAAATATCATTAGATAATAACTTGGCATACAACAAGTCCCAAAAGCACCTGAAACATCTTAACAACAAACAACATAAATAAGAGTACAATCAAGAGGGCTGAATAGAAAATCCATCATCGGTGTCCGGATGAAGAACAAAAGAAGCCAGAGCATGCTTAGCAAGAAAGTGTGCCCGCTGAATATGCTGGCACGCAACCTTCAAAATTTTACAAAACAACAGCTTCGAGATTTGAGCTGCCAGATTGCGCAACAAAAAAGTATCATGATATGACACTCATCCCTCTCTGTTATCTGCATTATAGCATTAAAACAATCAGAAGACAGATAAACCACATTACAATTGTGAATTAAAGCCCATCTAATAGCTTCATAACATGCTGGAATTTCCGTTTGGATAGGCGTTGAAGAATATATGGATAAAGCTTGCTTCGCAATAAGAATTCCATTGGGGTGGCTATCCGTGAAACCAATGCCACTCTAATCACTACCCTCTTTCCAAGCACTATCCTTATGAAGGTGGCAAACACTGAGATCAGCTACAGGTCTAGGACAACTCTTAATAACGAATGATGGGTTTCTAGTAGTTGGAGAAGATCGATGGAGAAGAATTTGGCGGAGCTTGAGATTTGGAACTGGAAAGCCAATTAGAAGCTCGTAGAAATCACTTAGCAGATTCTTTAGCCATGCCAATAGTAGAGGCTACATTGAATGGCATATCCGAGAAAACCACATGATTTCTACTTTTCCATAAAGCTCAAAGAATAGAGATAAAAAAAGGGAATTTCTGTTATCTTTGTGCAGCTTGATGATTTCATTTAGAAGCCAATTGGAGAATGAGACTTAATAACCAGAAAAAAGTATTTTCCTCCGGTCCACATTTTTGTTCTTTTTTCACATTGACATTAAATTTTATAATATTAATATTTTGCCTTTTACATTGATTAGACTGATCAGGCTGAGTTTTCCGATTGATTTTATGAGATAAAATTTAGTTTTGCTTGGAGGTGTGATAAAAATCGCATTATCTTCTCAAATAATAAAATCTACTTTTTATAAACTCCACTTGGGGGTGTTTTGCAAACGATTTTATGAGATAAAATTTAGTTTTGATAAAATCTAATTTTGCTACAATCATTTGAGGATCCCTGGTTTGATCAAAACTATATTTTATCTCCTAAAATCAATTGGAAAACTCAGCCTGTGAGTTTGTTATTTGATAAAATCACCCCATTTGATAAAATCAACCAAGACTTTCGTGCAAATGATCTTCTGATTTTAGCTAACATTTGCTAAAACCAATCAAAATTTTATCAAATGGAGTGATTTTATCGAATGGCAAATTTAACATACAGTGCGAGGAAGCTATTGAGAAATGTCAGAGGGTGTGGTTCCGAACTTTGGAGTAAATACAAAAGCTGCATCTCAACTTTGAAAATGACAAGTAGTTGCTTTGCCTTAATTACGGGACCTGTCCTTACAAACTTCACATCTTTGTCTTATAATTTTCAAAGAATTGCTTATCAGGTTCCCAAGTATCAATGTGGAATCATTGTGATTTTATTTTTGGTCCAAGTGGTTTTAATTTGCTTATCAGGTTCCCAAATATGAATGTCGGAATATCAGTTAATACAATATTAAAATATATTTGTATTAACAATAGACTGATGTACTGAAATTCAAACCCAATTATTTTAACTATTCTTTTTTTATCGTAATTATCTCATTTAGTATAATGATTCACTTGTTTATGATTGATCACCGTGCATTTTGGCACGGCAAATGCGATGAGTACATCACTCATGCACACCAAATGCATACTAAACTGACTCTTCCGAACAAGAGTTAGACTCTTCTGTGTAAGAGATAGCTTGTTGTGTATTTGGTATACTCATAGTATTATTGTGTGTATTTGGTATACTCATAGTATTATTGTTTTGGTACGGTTGAAGTTCTTGATGAGCTTTATCAAACTGGAGGTTTTGATTATTAAGATGGATCCCAGAGGAGTCCAAATATTGCAAAACTGGATTGGTCCAGCTAATTTCTTATTCTTAACTTGAGAAAAGTCTTTTGGTTGGGATTGGGCTTTGTACAGAGTGTGAATTTATAAGACTAGGGCTTTAATCCAGTATATATATATGGGCCTCCATCCGGAGGGAAGTCAGAACACTGTCGAAAGGCCCACGGCACCGATTCCAAAATTTATAAGATTAGGGCTTTGTACAGAGTGTGAACATTGTTCTTACAACGAAAAGGTCAAGGAGAGAACCGTCTTAAGAAAAAAAGGTATAGAGAAATGACTCATAAAAAAGTTCACCTGTTGAAAATTATTTTGCTGGTACAAAATTCCAACACATTCGGTCCAAACCGAATGGTTTCGTTCAGTTTTTCTGTGATGTGGTTTGTTAATGGATTTGAGAAAAACCTTATTAAATGGTTTGTTTTATGAATTTATGTTAACAACTCCGGTCTCAAACTAATTCGAACTGTAGACTATGAGCTTGGTTAAATACATTGAATAAACTTGTTTTCCGTGGTCCATTAATATCTTAATCTAATTCTCCATCGCACCACCATGTTCTTTCACTTTCAATATTAATTTCGTAAACTTCTATATATGTTAACCTATTCCTATAATTTCAATTTCACTAAACATATCCGGTTTTGTGCTCAGTCAATAGATTTTCTAATCTTTTTGCTAAGAACTAATTTCCTTATCTAAGAGCATCCCCTATGGGCCTCTCTACATTTGTGTGTACGTGCATGTTAAAACATTTGTTAACGTGTGCATCAGAACAAAAATAAGTTCCACAAGTTAGAGTTGTTTTTTTTGCCAAAAAGATTTTAGCAACCCATTTGCTAAAATCACCCATGATTTTAGCAAATAAGTTCACCAGGTGCTAAAACCATGGTTGACTCTAGCTAAAATCAACCATGATTTTAGCTCCTGGTGTATCCATTTGCTAAAATCATGGGTTGCTAAAAATCATTTGAAAAAATAGGCCTTCATTCCATTGGTTTAGTTTTCAAAGAGAAAAAAGTGGGCATGGATTTGAATTTATTAGGACGAGACCCATACACCTTGTTTGGGAGGGTTTTTTAAAACCGGTTCTCAAAACCGTTGAAAACCCTTGTTGAAAATCCAAATGGAGTTTTGAGAACCGGTTCTCAAAACCCTTCAAAAAATAAAAGGGCAGAAAAACCATTGGGGAAACCGAAAAAGGGAGGATTTTCGAAACCCGGTTCCGAATTTAGTAAGTACTTGCGCAAATATGAAACACATTCTGGCGCACCTCAAGATTAACATACTATAACACACAAACTAGTACAAGTATTGGAGCACCTTCAGTTTTGTATGCTAGTAAAATACTGGATACCAAACCATTGGGGATGCTATAATATTCTATTGCATGGACTTATTCCTTCATTAATTATTGATATTCTACTCGATCTTCTTTAGTTATATTATGTTAGTGAGTTTTGGTGATTTTAATATAACTAATTTAATATAAGTTTTGGTTTGACTTATCTATGCAATTTAAGTACTTCAAATAGCTTACGTAGTTCATATCTCAATTTCAAGCGAACGGTAATTTAAAACTGAAACGAATTGTATTTCAATGGTTTGGTGCTACAATCGTGTGGAATGGAGGTTCATAGAAGTCACCAATTCACTGCATCAGCTGATTTTTGAAAGCAGTAGTCCGACGTCCCAAACACTTTCTTTCGGTGAATTATCATCCTCCATATTTGAAGAACCAAAAGATCGATCGAAACAAATGAGTTGTGCATTGGCCCCTAAAGATGTTGTCAATTCACTACCTCAACCAATTTTTGAAAGCAGTAGACAGTCTCCACCGTCCCTGACACTTTCTTTTGGTGAATTGTCGCCCTTGTCATGTGATTATGCACCTTCAGGTGACAGAAATTGGATTGCACAAGATGGGATCAGTAGTTCATCAGAGTTAATGTTTTCAGAACCGATTGGGAATTTCTGGATTGAACCATTTTTTGTAGTTTCGTTCGACAGCGAAAATGAATTTCCCTTAAACTCGGCGAAAGAACAATCGATGTCTCCGGATCCAGATCATTTTCACTTTGATGATTTCTTCTACCGAGCACTGCAAGATTTTCTAGAAAATTGAAACATTTTTATGTGTCAGCTTTGTATTAATAAGTTGTAATAAGCATAGCAATATCAAACTAGTTGGAGATGTCAGTTGCAACAGTTTTTTTGAGTGAAAATGGGAAGCAAAAGTGTTATATTAGTAATTTAAGGGAATGTTAAAAGTTAATTCTAGGACAATATTTTGGATAAATTTTAGATAAAACAGGCTAGCGATCCATTTCTTATGAACGGGTGCATATTCCATTTAATGTGAATGCTATGTTGCTACACTATATTCTAGTCAATTCAGATGCACGCACGTAAGTTGGCCTAGAGAGGGGTGAGTAGGGATCGAATTATTTTGGTTTTATAGTAAACCAAGAATCAAAACGATTGAAATACGTTCGGTTCTGTTTTAAAATCATGGTTTGCTTTAAACCCATAAAATTATAGCAGTGCAACTATTAAAACACGGTTCGGTTCCGTTCGGTATTAAACCATGGTTCACTTGAACCCCACAAAATTGTAGAAACCATTGAAATACAATTCGTTTCAGTTTTAAACCACGGCTCGCTTGAAATTGAGATATGAACTACGTAAGCTA
Organism: Gaultheria prostrata; assembly: GCA_036023075.1. Lineage (NCBI taxonomy): Eukaryota > Viridiplantae > Streptophyta > Magnoliopsida > Ericales > Ericaceae > Gaultheria > Gaultheria prostrata. The sequence continues at coordinate 15,304 of JAXBDA010005133.1, forward strand.
TTTGAAGTACTTAAATTGCATAGATAAGTCAAACCAAAACTTATATTAAATTAGTTATATTAAAATCACCAAATTAAAACTCACTAACATAATATAACTAAAGAAGATTGAGTAGAATATCAATAATTAATGAAGGAATAATGACCCAACCCAGTCGGATGAGCGGGCGGCGGCGTGCGCATGGGGTTTAAGCCCACTTTGTCCACGCCTTCTCCCCCTATAAAACTTCCATGACCCAAAGGGCCCAACCCTTTGTGTCAAACTAGGTATAAATATACCCAATCAACTTGTTCTCCACCTTCAATGTGGGACAAGTTATTTTTCCCCTTCTACCAAGCTCATGTAGGTACTTTCAAGGTCAATTTCTGATTCACCTTAACTTGATTTTGGCCAACTGAGTGTTTGGTCTTAATCTCCTAACCAAGACGAACACAACGGTATGTGGGTCCATCCACATGGATGTGTGGGACCCATTTAAATAATTAATTAAAAATGATAAAAAATCAAGTTTTTTCCAACATCTTGCAGCAATTTCTGACCATCTGCAATTTGAGATGATTCTGAGGACATACTACTAAAATTCATCAAAGTAGAATTAGCGTGCGTCTTAATGTATGTATACAAGTGATAAAAACATTCATGCTTGAGCAAATTACTTCAAATGCCAATAGAACTATAGGATCAAGTGCGTACTATATATTCAGTGGCCAACGCAGGATTACGAATTTGACTTGACTTGTTGGGATCACTCTTTAATTAGTAATTTTACAAAAAAAAATCCAAAAGTATACTAGAAATAGGAGCAAAATTAGTAGAAGTGCACAGACCAAATAATAAAAAACCAGGTCAGGTCAAATTCGTATTGATTGCTATAATATACTCGCCACCAAATAAAAGTGATTGACGTGATAAATCTCGGTGAATATGGATGTTGGGAGGTTGTAGGTCGGCATGAGATGATAGTATTAACAACATAAAATTTTCGATTTTTTTATTTTTTTTCAAAGATGAATATTAGAAAAGTAGACGATTTTGCCTACTTATTTCAAAGCTGTTGATGCGATTTCAAGATAAGATCCTCTTCTTCTTTGGTGTAGTTCCCACGTTTAACATTCGGCCGCAAGCAATTCATCCACCGGAACCTGCAACTCCTCCCGCATCTTGGCAGACCTGATATGAGTATGATTATTGATTAATCCATTCACCATAAGTCCGTAACATTCAAATACTCCTAAATTGCAATTCTGCTCCATAGTTGTCACTTTAATCGATAAAGTCATATCCGAATTTCTTGCCGAGGAAATACCATTTATAGTGATGAAGTTCTTAGACAAACAACAATCAAGATAACTACACGGCCTTTTTTCCTATGTGCGAAAATGAGAAATCCTAGTTCATTTTATGAGATTTCCCATTTTATCATATTGATTTTATGTATATCTGCGTACCGGCATACTTGGGAAGTTCATGCCAGTTCCAATTATGGCCATACTTCTGAAGAGTCTCAACAGAAGCTCTCAACTTGTTATCTTCTTCTGGACTCCATGCACCTTTCTTCTTTCCATCTTTACCAATGCTTGTTGTTCTCACCATTCTCTCTCTCTCTCTCTCTCTCTCTCTCTCTCTCTCTCATGCAACACTTAATTTAGTAGCGTCTTCTTACAAATGGTCCCCAATGTATTAGCGAAATGTCAATTTGATCTCCAATATTCAAATCGTGTATATTTAATTGGTCCATGGGTCTAACTCCGTCTGTTTTTACCGTAAAGTGCAGGAGTATATTTGGACTCCTCTCTCTCTCTCTCTCTCTCTCTTTAAAATCCGGACCATCCAAAATATTTTTGGACAGCCGACATGCGTGTCAGATACCACCACGTGGTACTCGCTTGGCACTAAAAAATTTCTCAGTCTGTATGGTTAATTAGTTCGTCTACCATAATATATGTAAGCTGTATTATGCGATGCACTTATTTGAGATTTCGTAAAACTTACTAATAAACCTTTTTCTGAGGTTATATGTAATTCTTCGTACTTAGCAAAAAAATATTGGAGACCTAATTTTAAATATGAGTTACATATATTTGTGAAGTGGAGGACAAATTAAAATTTTTATAAAACCAACTGATAATCATATTTTGATGATTGAACTCTCAAGCACTAATCTTTGCAAAATTTATTTTGCACTTATATATCTTCCAACCTCTCTGAGTCTATAGATTCATTATTCATTCTGATCATAATTCAAAAATTTAGAGCCCGTTTGAGTGCTTGATTATAGATTGCATTTTGCGTTTTGATTATGAATTGTAGATTTTTATATTATGGCAAGAATAGATTATGAATCTGTAGAGTGTTTGAGAGATGTGTGCAGAATAGATTTTGCAACAGACTAGTGTTTTAAAGTATAATGATAGAAATTGATTTTGAATTGATTTTTTACCATGTTGCACTTATTATTTGTTATGGTATTATAATATGTTTATAAATAATCCTTTTAGATTCATAATTATTTTAAGATATATTATTAATTAAAATAAAATTTTGAAATTGCTCTTCACAAAATTGGTTCCTCATTAGAAAGTCTCCATTTTTTTTCTACCTAGGACGTCTTAAGTATTACTTAAAATTTTTTTTGTGAAGGACAGAAAATATAATCATGATGGCTTTAAATTGAGGGCGTGTCAAGAAAAAACTAATAAAGGCAGGTGTAATATAGTCCTTTGATATGTAGGAAAAACCTAGAATGCAAAAGTACCTCTAGGATTGATTATCATATTGTGTCTCCATTGTGTGGTTTTGAGAATGTATTTTTATTTTACAAATAGGCTACCAAACAATCATAATTTAAAATGCGCATAATGCAAAATGCAAAATCCAGGCTGCCAAACGGCACCTGATAATTCTCAATCAAAAATGCAAAAGGAAAAATAAAAAAATAAATAAAAGAATCCCAAACGCTTGCTAAGTGGTTGAGATTGTCAAGTTTAATGCAGAACGAGAATTCAAAATGAGAATGGATTGTACCTCTTTATATCTCAATATTAAGAAGGGATTATACTCCATATTGTATTTTGCAAAAGCTCCCAACCACCCAAAAGCGTAAAATGTACGATCTAAAATCAATGAAGTTTGGTATCCGCGAACACCCCTAAAATTAAAAAGTGTAGAATATAAACATACGCACAGAAACTAAAGTGTGCATTAATTCGTACCATAGTCAAATCTGGTTGCTTGTTAGAAACAATGTTTGGGCCAATTTTTATACGTATTACTTCTCCATCAAGCCGCTATCTTGTACTGATGAATGTCTTAATTCATTGGATTAGCTCACAATCACTGGTTTTATAAAACTCTACAATATGACACAAGTCGTGTTAAATAAATGTAGGGATGTTAAAGAAAAATGTACGGAAGGAAACAAATTGGATAATTAATCTACAGGTTTTGTTTTACGCGTGATGATGATTGTTTGAAAGTTGAGCTATTCACAAGAATCTTTTCCAATAATCAGGTATCTAGATCAGCTTACGTGCACCTGATTTAATTTTACAAGACCAATCTCACCGTCCTGTCCAAATCATCAGAGAAAATTTTATGGACTGATCGACCTTAAAGGAATTTTTAGCACCAAAGATGTTTACTCCTCACAAGGGTCTGGTCCTCTCAATATGATGATTAGGTTTTCCTAATTTTTATTAACTTGGTTTTTTTGGTTTTTTGGCTTTTTTTATGTGAGAGCTCGGAAAATATGTTGGTTTTTGTGATTTTTTTTTGTGATGTATTGTGAGGGTATTATCCAACGGTTCGGATCATCGAAATTTGATATCGAACAAAAAATTCCGCGCCGTAGTATATAAGGGATCCCTTATTGGATTGACTTATCTATGCAATTTAAGTACTTCAAATAGCTTTTGGAGATGATATCTCAATTTAATGTGAATCGTGGTTTTAAAACCGAAACGAACCGTATTTTAACGGTTTGGTGCTATAATTTTGTGGCGTTCAAGCGAACCAAACCGAATTTTAATGGTTTGGTATTGTTATAATTTTGTGGGTTTCAAGCGAACCACAGTTTAAAACCGAACCGAATTGCATTTTAATGGTTTGGTGATATCATTTTATGGGTTATTTATGATCTCCAAATTCACAATATATGAATAGTGATTTTTGTTATTGGGTTACTATAAAGTAGTGATTCAAGTTCACGCCTATCTAGGCCAAACTTACGTGCATCAGAATTGACTAGAATATAGTATAGCAACATAGCATTCATGACATTAAATGGAATATGCACGCATTCATAAGAAATGGATCGCTACAAGTTGTTGACATAACAAAAAAATGCTAGCCCGTTTTATCTCAAATTTACCCAAAATATTGCCCTAGACTTAACTTTTGACATTCCTTTAAATAACTAAGATAGCGCTTTCTATAGAAAAAATGGATATACCAATATAGTACGTCTTTCTACTTCCCATTTTCGCGCAACAAAACTGTTGCAAATAACATCTCCAATTAATTTAATATTGCTAATGCTTCTTGCAACTAATTAATACAAAGCTGACACATAAAAATGTTTCAGTTTTCTAGAAAATCTTGCAGTGCTTGGTAGAAGAAATCATCGAAGAGAAAATAATCTGGATCCGGAGACACCGATTGTTCTTCCGCCGAGTTGAAGGGAAATTAATTTTGGCTGTCGAACGAATCTACCAAAAATGGTTCAGTCCAAAAATTCCCAATCGGTTCTGAAAACATTAACTCTGATGAACTACTGATCCCATCTTCTGCAATCCAATTTCTGTCATGCAAAGGTGGATAATCACATGACAAGGGCGATAATTCACTGAAAGAAAGTGTTGGGAAAGGTGTCCTTTCAGAAATTGGCTGAGGCAGTGAATTGGCAACATCTTTTCGGCCTTCGGGCCGATTCACATGTTTGTTTAGATTTCTCTTTTGGTTCTCCCAATATCAACGAGGATAATTCTCCGAAAGAAAGTGTTGGGGACTTCGGACTACTGCTTTCAAAAATCAGCTGAGGCAGCGAATTGGCAACATCTTTTGGGGCCAATTCATTTTTTGTTTTTTTGGATTGCTTTTTTGGTATTTCAAATGTGGTTTCATATTTTTTGAGGCGTTTCTTGATGTGGGTATACCAGTAGTTTTTCACTTCATTGTTTGATCTTCCTGGTAATCTTGCAGCAATTTCTGACCATCTTCAATTGAGATGATGATTCTGATTTCTGAGGACATACTACGAAAGTTCATCAAAGTAGAATTAGCGTGCATCTTGATGTATACTTGCCACCAAATATACGTGATTGATGCGATAAATCTATGGGTAATGGAAGGTTGCAGAGAGATGCATGAGATGATATTGTTTGAATTAACATGGACAATCCAAAAACAAAAACTTTTAGTCTCTCTCTAGACGTGAGAGCTTCTCTCTCTAATTTCACTTAGGGTTTTCTAGCTCAGGATAGCTGCTAGCATCGGAGGCCCTTTTCTTCCTTTTTCTCACCTTTCTTTCCATTAACCCTCTCCTTATCTACACAACCCATTTTCTTCTTTTCTCTCTTCCTCCTCCCAGTCTACCCATCATCTCTCCTCTTTCCTCTCATCTTTTTTGTAAGGACCAAATTCCGGAGTTTTCTTGTTTTGGCAATTCTGTATGACAAAACACATAATTTTATCGAGTTGTAATTTTATTATTTTTTGTAGGCTATTGAGTCTGTATAGGAATAAAGTGGAAGGAGTCATATTTATGTAATTTGAGAGCGAGTAAATTAATTGGCACATTCTACTGGTTATTGGACAATTACCGTGGCAGATTAAAAGCCCAAGCACCTTGTCCAATATGAACTTGTGGTGGCCCACCATGAAGCCCAAAGATAAACTTCTTCTAGGGTTTGACTTTGACTAGTCAAGTATAAGAACCAAAAAGAGGCAGCATAACTTGGTTGGAAAAACCATACATATTGAACGGCTACTGGGATGATAAAAAGAAGACGCGCGGCAGATGCAATATCAAGGTAGCAACTTTTGAGTTTTATTCCGAAGACGATTTCTATTAGATATACTGGAGGGCTTGTGGACTCATGGCCGTTGGCGATCAAGATCACTGGGTGCAGTGTACGTGTGACTCGGCAGGTGATACTTAGAACGTAGTAAGGATTTACTTCGTTTGGATATGTATATCTGTAACTGCACAATGATTATAGTGGTTTTGATTCCTTCTCGTGGTTTTTTTACCCATTTAGGGTTTTCCACGTATATCCTGGTGTTCTCTGATTAATTGCTTGCGTAGTTTGTGATTCGTTCATATATTGATTTTTATTGAGATAAAAAGATAAAACCTAGCAAATTATTAAACCTAGGCGATCTAGGATTTTTCATTTTTGTTTTTTGTCTTTCTTTGAATCTGTTCTGTCACAGCCATCGAGACAGATTCAATCTCTTGAACATTGTTTTGATGAGGAATCCCCAAAAAACAATTTCACTTTAGTGGGTCACATTTTGTGCTTGAAAACCCTCAACTGCCTAGGGGTTACGAATGTGATCAAGAGTGCTTGGAAAACTGATGAGAGTTTCACCATATCGGATTGGGGAAAAAAACACCTTTGTTTTCACCTCCTAATCTGAAGCAGATCTTTGTCATATCCTTTGTGAAGGACCATGGTCTATCATGGGTCATACTCTGGTATTGAGGAAATGGGACTCATCTAAAGCTCTAGAGGAGATTGATTTACCTTCAGTCCTTTTTGGGTCCAGGTTCACGGTCTTCCTTTGGGGTTTCTAAACTTGAAAAGTGGCGAGAAAATTGCGCCACTGCTGGGAGAGGTCATTCGGATTGAAGACCCATTGAAGGAGGGTCGTATAGTAAAATTTCTCCGTGTTCGAGTTTGGCACAACTTAGATAACCCTCTCAAAAAATGATTCAATCTGAAAAGACCAAATGATGAAGACCTCTGGGTTAAATTTTAGTATGAAAGATTATCAGATTTCTGCTACGGTTGTGGCAAAATTGGACACATGGTGCTAGCGTGCAAGCTTTTCCGGGATATGGAAAGAAGTAAATGGAGCTACGATGGAGGAATTAGAGCAGAAATTTCCTTTATGCGTACCGCAAACCTTGGGGTAAGGTGACCGGAATTTATCTCTTATCCGGTGACAAAGAAAAGCACGACGGGAGGTGTAACGGAGGCTAGTACGACCCATTGCCTGACAAAAAATTTGCAGAAGGATGTTAGTGGGAAGGATCCTCCCAGGAACCGCTCAGAGGCGAGCACGTGGCAAGAGGGAATGGGTTTGCACGATCACGGTACGGAATCGGATCATGCTAATTTTTTGAATATCCTTTCAACCCTTTATAGATCTGAACCAAATACTGCCCAATACACGACCCAACATGACCCAAATTCGAAACAACTTACCCCAATTCAAACTCATATTAGAACCCTTATTTTTGACCCATCCTACTTTGTGGAGGAACCTGACAACCCAAAATCACCCAAAAATACAGCCCTTAGCCAAATAGGCCTAATCCCACATCCTGGCCCTCATCTATTTGAACCCAACAGACCCTACTTCCCACCCATCCCTCTATTGCCTATCCCCACTCAACCACAGATGAACCTACCTCTCAAACTGACATCCAAACCTTCTTCCCCAAATTCTAGTGAAAATCTAAGCCTTAAATCCAGGTCACCTAACCACACAAACATAGCACGAAAAGGGGACGATGAAGACCCCTCTGAACATCCCCCGAAACGCCTAATTTCTCTGTCACCGAGGCAAAATGAAGCTCAAATTCCACTCCCTCAGATTCAAGGAAAACATTATCAAAAGGAAAGGAGGAAAAAGGGGTCGTCCGTCTAAAAATGCGAGAACCACTCTCTCCTTGGGGGAAAATGCAGATTCACAACTGGTTGATATCACCATTTCTCGACAACCTTTGGAGATTGGAGAAGTTGGCATGGCGGAAGTAGGATTTGCTGATCGGGTTTCGGTGGCTGCCCCAAAACTGCCACGGGCTTAATGGTAATGCTCAGCTAGAATGTTCAGGGGATGGGGCGACCCCGAACATTCCAGATCTTAGAAGGGTTGTGTACAACCCATGACCCCCTAGTGGTGTTCCTCATGGAGACAAAAAAAACAAGAGGGACACACTGGAAGGAATATAGAAAAGGCTCCACTTCTCTAAATGTTGTTATGTTGATCCTGAAGGCCTTTCAGGAGGCCTTGCTTTATGGTGGAAAGATAGTGTTGACATAGATGTTCATTTTAAATCCAAAAATTTGTTTCCTTGTATTGTTGCATGGCCTTCCAACTCTAGCATATGGCTTACCACCTTCATCTATGCTCCTCCTTCCTCAAATCAAAGAACGGTTTTCTGGGAATATCTGAGGAGAATTCATGAAGAGAATAAGCACCCATGGCTGTGTGTGGGTGATTTTAATGGTGTGGGCTCTATTTGGGAGAAACAAGAGGGTAACCCCTGTAGTCGTACAGGATCGAACAATTTCAACAGTTGATGTCGGATTGTGAATTCATGGACCTTGAATTTAAGGGACACTCATACACTTGGTCTAACAATCAAGGTGGTAGTGGCAATATAAGGGAACGTCTAGACAGGGCAGTGGCAATGGCGGAATGGAGGAGTATCTTTCCTTATGCACACGTATTTTAGGACTTGCTTTTGGGATCTGACCATGCCCCTCTCATCATTAAGTGTTGTATTCCCCCCAAGAAGGTTCCTTACCAGTTCAAATTCGAGTCCATGTGGTGCACAAGTGAGGAATGTAGGGATGTAGTATCAGCTGCGTGGAACAATGTCAATGGAGCTTCTAACCAAATTAAGCTGAAACACAAGCTCAAGAAATGTAAAGAAGCTTTGAAGATCTGGAGTAAGAAGAAGTGTGGGAACAACTTGGAGAAAGTGGCAGAGCTTAAATCATAGTTGGGAGCAATTCAGGAGCAGCCTTTTTCGAAAACCAATTTCAGCAAGGAGAAAATTATCAAAGAGGAATTGGAAGTAACTCTTTTGAGAGAAGAGATGTACCAACACCAAAGATCAAGGCTCAATTGGATTAGATATAGGGACAAAAATACCTCATTCTTTCATGCTTCTGTCACTCAACGCAGGCAAAGGAATCAACTATCAAATATCAAGGATGGTGGTGGTCAATGGCTGTCTGGGGAGGGAGAGATAAATGAACATTTGCAAGACTATTTCTCTAGTCTGTTCAAATCAAGTGGACCTAGAAGCTTCAATTCAGTTATCTAGAAAGTCGAGAAATGTATCACAGATGAGATGAATGAGAGCTTAACTCGAACAGTGACAGAGCCGGAAATCAAGGAAGCTATTTTTCAACTTGGAGCCCTAAAAGCTCCAGGTCCCGACGATTTCAATGGGTTGTTCTATCAACAATATTGGGAAATAAATGGGCCTGATGTAATCTCGGCAGTGAAGGGGTTTTTCAATCAAGGTTATCTGCTCAAAGATTTTAACTTCACAAACTTGGTTCTTATTCCTAAAGTTTCAAATCCTGAATCTCTTACGCAACTAAGACCTATTAGCTTGTGTAATTTTTGCCTCAAGATCATTACCAAAGTGTTGGCCAATCGTCTAAAAAGGATTTTGAAGGCTATCATTTCACCAAACCAATCTGCCTTTGTTTCGGACAGAATGATTCAAGACAGTATATTAATTGCCCATGAGGCTTTTCATTTCCTTAAACGCAAGAATAAGGGCAATGAAGGTTTCATGGCAGTTAAATTGGATTTTAACAAGGCATATGATAGGGTGGAATGTGACTTCCTTGATGAATTAATGAGAAAAATGGGCTTTGCAAACAAATGGGTGGACTGGATTATGGAATGTGTTTCATCTGTTGATTTCACTATATAAGCTAACGTTGAAGCTCGTGCCGAGGTCTGTCCTCAACGTGGTCTTAGACTGGGTGATCCTCTTTCACCCTATCTCTTTCTTTTTGGTCAAGGATGTACTCTCAAAGCTCATTCAACTAGAGATAAGTGAAGGTAGACTAGCAGGTATGCGTATCAATCGAAACTGTCCCATTTTATCGCATATTTTTTGTGTGGATGATGCCATTTTATTCTTGAAAGCTGAGTTAAACGAATGTAGTGTGATTTTGGATGTTTTGGAAAGATATGGGACAACATCTGGGCAGTTGATTAATTATGAAAAGTCTGGTGTCTTTTTCTCTACAAATTTAAGTGAGATGGACAAGCAGTTGTTATGCGATTTTTTGAATATCAATCTCATGAAAGGAGACTCGGAATACTTAGGGCTGCCTTCCTTCTGGGGTCGATCTAAGGAAGAGGCCTATACTTTTCTTTGGGGGAGGGGGGGGAGGG
>JAXBDA010005134.1:0-25679 GCA_036023075.1 Gaultheria prostrata
TGAATTCTCTTTTTTTGGGTGTGAATTGTATATTTTTGTAAGTGAGTTGCGATGGCAAATTGTGAGGTTGAGGGGTGTGAATACTTTGATTTTGGAGGGTGTGAATTGTTCACAAGGGTTGTGAATTTTTTCATTTTGGAATGTGTGAATTCTGCATTCGAGGGATGTGAATTCTCTTTTTTTGGGTGTGAATTGTATATTTTAGTAAGTGAGTTGCGATGACAAATTGTGAGGTTGAGGGGTGTGAATACTTTGATTTTGGAGGGTGTGAATTGTTCACAAGGGTTGTGAATTCTTTCATTTTGGAATGTGTGAATTCTGCATTCGAGGGATATGAATTCTCTTTTTTTGGGTGTGAATTACATATTTTTGTAAGCGAGTTGCGATGTGTGAATTTTGCGTTTGAGGGGTGTGAATTCTCTTCCTCGATGTAGCCTTTGTCGAGTTTTAATAGAATCTTTGACTAATTATTCCTAACAAAAATGAAGAATAAACTCCGTGGAAAATTAGGGAAACAAAAAAAAATAATGAAAATATGTTCTCCTGGTAAATTGTATTCAGGTTGTCGGCAAACAAACGGAGGAGTAAGAAAATAAGAGACGATAACTCAGTATTTAATATCCCTGGCATGAATCGAAGGCAGAAGCAAACAAGTAGAGAATACGAAGAGAAGAGCGAGCGTTGAGCGAAATGCTACCCCCATACCGATAGGCATGAATGTCGCCGAGAGATGACGAAATCCGAGAGAGAGAGAGAGAGAGAGAGGGAGGCTGATGTAGCCACGAGCGTTGACGACTGCTCTCGTAAGGGCGGACTCCAGTCTCCACCGAACATTATCATTGTAAATTTCCTGATGAGGAGGATAGTTTTGTCCACAAAAGTTCCTCTTGTCCTTATGGCTAAAATAATAAGACAGTTAGTGACATTTCACTAATTTTTAAAGTTCTAATTTTGTACAGAAAATTGAAAAAATTGAAAATTTAGTCAACTCCTGAAACTAGTGACAACTCACTAAACTTCATAAAAGCTAAAGAAATCAACGAACAAAGCTATTTCGAATCTAGTGACAAGTCACTATATTGTCAATCCTTTCCCAACCACAACGATCATATTTGATTATCATATTGAAAAAAAACTTCAAATAGTGGTGTGACCATGATTAAGCATAAAGTGCAAGTCCTAAACTCCCAGTAGAAATATCTCCACTGAACAACATTTTCCCACTTGCATCTTTTCCCTATCTTGTGCTGAACTGCAAAAGCAGAAGATCATCTCCAAATAATAGAAATAAGATGAATAAGAAAGTGATTGAAGTCAGAGCAAGTAGACTGACACTGGAAGCAAAAGATCAACAATCAAAGTTAACCAAACAGAAAATATGACAACAAAAAGCAAGAACGACAGACATGAGATTTTTCCCCTTCTAATTTTGTACATAAATTTGAAAAAATCACCAACTAGTCAACTCTTGAAACTAGTCAACTCACTAAACTTTATGAAAGCTAAAGAGATCAACAAGCAAAGTTATTTCGAATCTAGTGACAAGTCTCTAAACCACATACTTGGTTTAAAACTCCTAAGCCTATAGGAAAATTCCAAGTTATAGATAACAAATTAAAACATCCCTACTCCAAAATCAATTAGCGAGTGCTTTTGCTTTGCAAATTTCACCAAAAGACAATGATGAGTCGATACCACTTGCAATATACCAGTCGAATGATAATTCAAACTTGTATTCTTTTATTGATTAATGGTTGGTGAACTTTTCTTTCTAACCTTCTAAAGTTATTATGTTTACTGTCATGTAGTTCCCTTCAATGTTGCCCGTAGTTTCAAATTTGGTTGGTAGAGGTATTTTGTCAAACACATGGAGGACACTATCTCAGGAATTCAAATAGCATTACCAGTAGTTTCAAATTTGAATTAACCTTACTACACAAAGTAACAGTGGAAGGGCGAGTATAACTTTACCCAAACAAAAAACAGAAGAATAGCGAAAACGAAAAAGCAGGAGTCCAACAAAACAAATATAAACACGCTATATCAAAATCAAATCCAAATCGTGTTAAAGTATAGAGTATTTCAAAATAAGCAGATAGACACGCTATATCAAAATCAAATCCAAATCGTGTTATCAGTAGTTTCCTGATGAGCGTGACATTCCCGGTATGAGCAGCAAGGAACAATGCCGTGACGTTTGTCTTGAACTCCTTGTACTCGAAGCGAACTTCGTTTGCAGATTAGTCTCTGAACTCTCAAACTAGTGTTCGAAATCGCAGCCGACGAGCATCATCGTCTCCTTGAGAGGGCGAGTGGAGTATCCGCGTATGGTTGTTGTCGCCGGAGAAAGGCGGTGGAACTTGGAAATTGGCCGCAACGAGTGGGCAGAAGCGGAGGAGGAGAGAAAGGTGGGAGGAGGAGGGGTAGAGAGAGAGAGAGAACGGAAGATGTGTAAGATCGGGAGAGGAGAGAAGTGACGGTTTCTTTCGTGGAGGGCAGTGTTGTCTATAAAAAGATCTTCATGTCCTTATGACTAAAATGTTGAAAAGAAGATGTCCTAATAACCCATGTGAAAATACCCGTTTCCTTCTCTTAAAAGAGGTAAAAAAATGTTGTATTTTTGACTAATTTTTCCTTTTTTAAATAAGTTGTAGAATAGCTTACTGTCAAATAAATATCTAAATTAACCGTAATTTTGTTTTATAGAACTAATTAATATCTATCAATTAGGATCCATATTGCATATTTTAGTTGATACAAATTGTTAAAGGTTTCATCTCATTCTTTTTTTATAGCCGCCACTTTTTTTTTTTGATCAAGTCAAAAAAAAAAAAAAGTGGCGGCTATAAAAAAAGAATGAGATGAAACCTTTAACTATGTTTTATAGCCACCACTTGTTAGCTATGTTTTCTAGTACTTTTTTTCCTTCGTAATGCTACGCGCACACCACATATGTGCACACCATTTGCACACCACCCCATCCGGACCATCCAAATACTTTTTTGAATGTTCTGGATTTAAAATGCACTATCAAAGAACTATATTACCGGTCATATTGCATTTTAAATCCAGAACGTCCAAAAAAAGCATTTTGACATTCCAAATGGGGTGATGTGCAAATGGTGTGCACACATGTGATGTACGCTTGGATTTTTCCCCCTTTTTTCATGACATTTTTCCCTTTTATGCACCGATTTCAAATTTTTTGTATTGCCACTGATTGACCATTGAAATATGCTTAATAAAGAATGTCATGTTCAATAGGCCGCCTTCATATTTGACTTTTACCTTCACCACTAAATACTTAAATAGACATGTTGAATTAATGGAAGATAACACAAAAAAAAGCTTGGACACATATCTTTCCTCCCTTTTTGTAGGGTACCCCTATACGTTTTACCTAGGAAAGTCATTGGCCTCTTGAAATCCTCAGTAGTTCCGTTCCTTCTAGAAAAGAAAAGAAAAACAAGGTTGTATGGAGAAAAGTCAAATACAATGGAAACGGATTTGGGAGCTCTGCCGTCACTTAGCAGGCATGCTAACCTTCAATCCGACAGTCTAAAAGTATTTTGAATGATTTGGATTGAAAATAGAATTGTTCGCACAAACAAATAACTGTTCGCACGAACAATTTTACTTTCAATCCAGACTATTGATTGTCGAGATGGACGGTCCGGATGTGGTAGGCAGGGTCTGCCGTCCCTCCCGGACAGCAGAGCCCCCGGGTCAAGACGGATTTGGGGGACATGAATATCCAAAAAGAAAAGGAAAAAACAAACTTTATAATCATGATTCATGTATCATGAAGCCAGAAACTTTGGGAGTATTTTTGTGTTTTGCATTTTTAGATTGTGAGATTCTGCAGTTTTGGTTACTTGAGAGTCAATTCTGGAATGTTTTCGCTTGAATGTTTTCACTTAAAACACATTAGGGGGTGTGCCAAACTTGACTTTTTTTGCTTTTTGGCTTTCTTAGCTTTTTTATGTGAGAGCTCGAAATACGCGTTGGCTTTTTGTGATTTTTTATGTGATGTATTGTGAGGAGATGACATATCTCGAAAAACACAATAAACTGGCTTTTGGCTTTTTGAGTTAGTGGAACAGGGTGAGAATGCAGAATTCAACAACCACGGCTAAAGAGCATTTTAAATTCTGATTATAGGGGTTCATTTTTTTTAGATTCTGAATTATGATCATAATAGATTATGAATGTATAAAAGTGTTTGAATGATAATGTGAAACATAAATTTCCCAACATAATAGTTTTTATTCCACTAACTCAAAAAAAGCCAAAAAGCCATCTTATTTCTAAACCCGAGGCAATCACTCTTTCATAATACATTACATAAAAAGTCATGAAAAGCCAAAAAGCTAATAAGCTACCTTAGCGGAACACTAATTTGAAGAAATAGTTTATTTTGTGTTTTTTTTTTTTTTTGACAGTTTTGTCATTTCTCAGGGTTTGTTACTAATAATTACGAAGGGTACTGATTTTCGAAAATGCCATGGGTGAAGTAGTCTTCGAAATTTTCACAATTCTAAGTATTTATTAATACTATTTCATTAATAAATTTTCTTTTGCCGATAAAAAATATATATTTTCCCTCCAAATGATCCAGAATCCGAACAAATAATTATAATAAAAAAAGAGAAGAGAAAATTCAGCTCCAAAATAGCCCCAACTAAGGCTGCAAACGAGCCAAATCAAATCGAACTTTAAAATGTTCAAGTTCATTCGTTAAGTTTTTAAGCAAACTCAAGCTCAATGAAAATTTGACAAGTTGAACTCGAGCCGAGTTTGCCTAGATTTTAGTTGAACTCAAACTTGTTAACAAATAAAAAATATTAGATATTTATGCTCTCAAAAAAGTCTAAAACTTCAAATAAATTTTTCATTTTTTGTACATACATAAGTCCATACATATAAAATTATGAAAATGTATTAAAATCCAAGTTTATGATACTTTTATAAGTTTATACATGTATAAGTTACAAAATTTTCATTATGCATATGTGATAATTTATACATATTCAAATGTTATATATGAAATTCTTATGAGATGCATATATATTCCAAGTTCGAGAGAGCCTATTCAAGTTGACTACAATCAAATTCAAGTTTGGCTCGTTTATTAAATGAGAGTCTAAAATTGAGGTTCAAGTTCAGTTCGTTTAATACCCGAGTCGAACTTGAACGAGCCTCTAGCGAGTCGAGCCTCAAATAATTCACGAACAGCTCAATTCATTTACACCCCTATACCCAACACTTCCACTGACAACCTTTAAGGCTTATCGGTTCTTCGTGATACCTCAGTAACTTCAACACAAATGATAACTTACCCTCCTTCAATGGCATTCATTCAACAAGCATTACAAAAAAAAATTGACAAGCACTACGGGAAACGAGAGATCAGTACAAAGAATTAGCTATCCTGAAGGCCTATTTAAAGGCTCTACCAGAGAAGTAAAAGGAGGAATGATTCTTGATCTTATGGGGGTAACCTCGGCTATATTTGTTAGTGATGTAAAAAAATGAAGCGGAATCAGATGACTGCAAAACATCTTCACTGGAATGCAATGAAGTGAAGCACAGCAGGCTCAAAAGCGTAACGAGCATCACTAATCAACACCAAAAACGGATACACCCGATATCCAATGGCTATCAGCAACAATTATGGCAACAACTGATCTATGAAGGTATCTGGCTATCATTCATATCGCCAGCCACAATCTTACGTGCTGTGACAACATGCAACTGTTAATACCTACTAGAGTATGTACCAAATTGTATCTCACAGATGCTACAGAAGCGTAGATCACAATTTTGATGGCCAAAAGTTAAAATGATGGCATAGTCTACCCAAGGGGAGGAAAACAGCAATTATGTCTGTGTCCAACGGCATAGCAGGTTCAAAATCAAGTAGATTGATAAAAGCATAGAGCTACTCCGGTAAATTCGCACTACTGATAAACATCGTCAATGCAAACCATAAGTAATTTCTCATGTATGGATCCAGTGTGACAGTGACATGTATTGTACCCAATCATTAATCGACCACAAGTAAGAAGAGAAACAAAGAAATTAACTAGCCTTAAAAGCCTGGTATGCGAAGGTATAGCGAATAAAAGCAAACCATGAACCTTACAGAATATATATAACTGGTTGATATACTATAAACGTCATGAGAGAAAATAGGTAAGAAATGTAAAGCATCCCAACAATGAAGTGCAATCAGATCCCAATGTAGTACAGGAAATACATAAATTAACAAGAACAATCATGAGAAGCAAGACAGACAAATGAAGTGCCTACACGAGGGACGATACTGCAATGAATTCAACAATCCATCGGAACATAATAACAAAACCTCTGATTCAGCATCTGCGAGATGTACTTGAAGGCAAGGAAGTGAAGTACAGCTACCAGAGCCAGGTGCAAAACAGGAAACAGCTACCAAACTCATCAACCCCAAAAAAGGAAACACCAGATTCAACTGCTGTCAGCAATAAGCTCAGCAAAAACCGATCTATATGAAGGAATCGGCTCATATCTACAGCCACGATCTCATGCGCTGTTGGAAAGTGCAACTGTTTTTATCAGCTCAAAACCATATCCGGAAGAGAACGTTAACAGACTGTATCTGGACATGCTACAACAGCATAGAGTAAAACCGTAAAAAACAAAGGCCAAAGAAAAAATTGTTGGTTTGCAGTTTCCAGAATCAGTGACAACTTTTCAAATCTGAAATTTTCAGTGAAACTGATCCTGAAAGCTGTAAACAAACAGTATTGGGAAGTCTAGCCAAGTAAAAGAAAAAAACATCTATTTCCGTCATCGTGTCCAACCTCATTTCACAATGACCAGCCCAGCATAACAGGTTCACACTAAAATCGGATCTACGGTGGGTGGTCCAACAGCTTAACTGCATCAGGTACATTTTTAAGGCACGAGGACAGCTCCAACCGTCTTTTAGGTCATCACAGCTACTAAGACTCCTTTTTGGACCCAAATTTGTTAATCAGCACAAAAAGGATGGTTAGGTGAAAAGTCAGAATCCCAAGGGGATATAAGTCATTTCACATGTAAGTTGTAACCCTTACCAAAGATGAAATCATCAGAGATCTCTGTAAAACATCGTACTGTCCAAACAGCAGGAAATGACATCGACCAACCGCAAAGTAAAAAACAGCATATCAACAGCTGCTACAGCATGCATATCAACAGCTGCTACAGCATCAGCCGTTCTGCTACATTCACTCTACCCGGATGCAATATAGAAGGCCAGACATGATCTATGACAAGTTTAAAATTTTCAGTAACCTGAATTGACAATTACCCAACATACATATTCAGAATAAGAGTAGCCAAACCAGGCAAGACTACAGCAAACCCACAAATATGGAAGTGCAATACTACCAGCAAACTTAAAGGATGCATCAAGTTCAAGAACAAAATAGTCAACCTCAAAAATCTTCCACGAACATACAATTCTAGCAATCACTATATTGATAGCAACATTGACAATCGATTGAAATGTCCTCTTAAGAACAGCCACAGGCCCACAGCTGAGTATGGTACGGCAAGCAGAATAAGGGCAAGAGATGCATCACATGGTATGCCACCCACCCCTTCATTCCTACAATAGAATACAAATAACAAATCAAGCCACAAACTTCCGGATAGGATTAATCTAAAAAATGAGGTTCATTACTTACATCAGCATCAGAACGTGGAGATGGGCTACGAGAACCAGCACGTCTACCAGCATGTGGTGAAACACTCTTTGGAGGAGGCGAGCGTGCTTTGCCATTGCGTCCATCTGGACTGCGTGGAGAGAGGCTCCTCCGAGGACTCGGGCTACGACGAGTAGGGGACGCACTTCAGAACACCCACATAGCATTAAACAACACTTCATAAAGCCAAAGTTGAACATCTAAACATTTGAAGAGACACAAATGAATACCTTCCATTAGACCGACTTCGACTACGCCTTTCATCATCATATTTGCCTCTTCCACGTTCCTTGTGATAATCAGGACTCCCACTGAGGCTCCTGCTTCTATGACGATAATCCCTTTCCCTTCCTCGAGGCCTGTCACGATCATATCTTCCCCTACTTCTGCTGCGACTTCTCCTCCTGGAATCCCTACCCCTATATTCATCCCTATACCTGAAAATTTTCACAGCATAAAAATGCCCAGTCACACACAAACTACTGTACGAAAACAAAATATATCAGCAATGTATTCTTCAACTCTTTTCATTGGGTGCATGCAATTAAGGAAAGATATGTAAGATAACAACAAAAAATAAAACATCAATAGATACCAAACAATAATAATTCAAGGGTACAGACAAACACCTGGTGACTAAACATGGACAAATTAGTCTAAAAAAATTATTCTGCTCCCCAAAAAAATAGAATTGCTCTTGGAAGATACGGATGGAATCATTTGAAGATTTAACTACAACTCATGAAACTCAACTTAAGTTTCAACAAAAGGTGTGGGTTTTAAAGAATGTACTGACTACTCTCTTCTTGTAGGAAATCATCTACGATGCAACATAGAACATAGAGTTTCCCTTCCCCAACTAGGGAAAGAAAATTGTCCTAGTTTGCCGAGTACCTCCCCCAAAATTGATGTGACACAGCAAACAAACATCCTAAGGGCTAGTTTGTTAGAGGGATATAATAGCTGGCTATAAAAACCTCCCGGATATAATTTGGAGACCCTCCCCCTATCCAAATAATACTCCATATCCACGCTCAAAATTACAACTTTCCATTATTACTTATGAAAATGCCATTATTCATCCATAACCCCGCCTACAATAAGAATAAACATCCTAAGGGCTTGTTTGTTAGAGGGATATAATAGCTGGGTATAAAAACCTCCCAGATATAATTTGGAAACCCTCCCCCTATCCAAATAATATCCCCTCCATATCCACGCTCAAAATTACATCTTTCCATTATTATTTATGAAAATGCCATTATTCATTCATATCCCCTTACCCAAACAAACCCTATATAAAAAAAAACTAATCACCCCTTATATAATAATCCCCCCCCCTACTACCTCTTACTATATGCCCCTTATCGCCTCCAAAAATTTTACTGCTTAGAAAGAGCAGTAAGAGTACACATCCCAAGAATGGAAGAACAAATAGGAGGTAGTGAGGTACCTCCAACCATTCCCTATGGGAGGAGCTAAGTTTACAGCTACCCAAGGAAGGTAGCATAGAATTTGATTTCCATCAATATTTATCACAAGTTATTACGTGTCGCTCTCAGTCATGTGCGTACTACACTTTCAAACCAGCTCAGAACTTTTCAACCGGCTGGCCCATCCAAACACAATTTTCTCTAATCTTCACCCACCCCACCTGCAAAAGGTTCATGATGAGTCTAAATAGGGACACCCAATATGGGGTGTGAATCATAATAAGTTTACTCAAAGCAACACACCAGATAGCATCCTTAATACATGGTCAAAACGTAGAATATTTAATTTTTAATGCAGTAGAAATAACCTGGCCATATGGGCAAAGTGGTTCAAAGCATGAAATATACATGAGCACATCATTCCAACGTAACACAGAATGAGCGAAATAGAAAGGATAGTTTGAACTGTACCCCCATAACCTCCGAACATTAGAAACAAAAATATTAATAATGAAGTCCATACCTAGGCCGAGGACTGCGGCTCCTTGACCTATCTTTTGACCTCGATGCTGATTCCACTATCCTCCCCTTATGGCTGAAAACCAAAAACATGCAAAACATTTAAGCTGCAGTTAAAAAGTATCTACAATAAACCCGGTCATATTGAGGAAAGAGTGAGAGCCCTATTGGTTGGGTGCTTGGGTCGTTTGCAACCCTCTCCCTTAAGTCTGGGGTTCAAGACCCAACAACTACCCCCAAAAGAAACTTTGGCACATTAAATAACAAGAAGATATAAAGCACTCAAGTAAATACTGTATAAGTCATGTAGACATCCACGGGAAAACTACTGAGGGGGGTGTTAGGGAGCGAAATATTTTTTATAACAGATTTTTGGATCATAAACGGAATCCGCAAAAGCGTTTGGATGATATGTGCCAAATAGACATTATCCAGTTCAGGTTCAAGAATGCATTTTGCCATAGTAGATTCCATAATTTGAGGCCAAACAGCCAAAATAGAAAGATGCACAATCTGGAATGCGAAACCAAATCACCAAACATGCCCTAATGGCCTAACTCATGGACTAAAAATATCTAGTAGCTCCGTTCATAAGGGAAACAAACCATCATTGGCATACCCCAAACATCTTAATGTTGAAATATGCTTTAGTTTAAAATTGAGAATAGTACATTGAGCACTGCTACGGTGACAACATTTGAGCACGAAGCCCTGATTCTGATTTTCACCAATGCATTAGTATGACAGTATGAAAAGACAAGTGGAGCGGCTGGAGCCCATTTCACGTAAGCAATAGTGGCACATCTGCCGATAACTAGAATATGGTATCGAAATGTGGTCACCATAACATCATCGCACAACATTTGCAATACAAATCTCCACTTGAAATTAGTAACAGGCACAGTCAATCACCAGTTACATTTTATACATAATAGAACCACCATGTTCAAAAGGAGACTTACATTTTTTCAGCACTGGGTCCATACTTAGCAAATTGAACCATTATCTCTCTGCCATCAACCACTCGTCCTGACAAGGTAACGCACAAACATAAACCACCAACCTCTACACTTATCCAAAATACAGAAACGCTTTGGTAGACTAGATAACAAGTTCAGGACATACCATCGAGCTTCTCGACCGCCTTCTGGGCTTCATCAGCATACTTGTACCGAACAAATGCAAAACCTCGCGAGTCACCAGTCCTATGTTGTATTACACACCCACAATCGCAGTGAATCAATGACCCATATTCAGAATGATTAAAAAAATACATCCGTACACTAAATAGTAAATACTAATCTATTACAAGGTAGAATTGAAATCCGTATTGAGTCTATTGACCATTATAAATGGCATTTAACACACTTCCACAATCTCCCAGAGTGCCAAAACCGCTACCTTCTACATAGTTAATACAACCATGAACCATGCTACCCTCAATTACAGAAATTGCCTCTACACTCCATACTATTCCCCCCAACAAAGTTGACTTCTATACAATCCTCTCAGACGGTTGGCTTCTCTATATGTATTGGTCATTTTCCATCAGGAGGAGACTGACAGTACCAGCACTGAGAAGACTCAAGTTCACTCTCCTCGTTTCTAGAGTTCGCATATACCCAATTTGCAAACGCATAGATACAGTGCTTATCTTACTGACTTTAAAACGCAACTCAAAACTTTATCTATGTGTGGTGCCTGTGGTCTTTCATGGTACTGGAAAATTTGATTGACATAACATCTGGAAATGATTCCTTCATACATTTTAAGCCTACATTTCAGTTTTCCACTATTTTTTCTAATATAAAAATACAACTATGGTTTGAGGACACTGTAATCTAGAGAAATGCAAGCAACTTCTTGATAGGGAAAACAAATTTTTTTTTTTGGTTCCTTTTAGATGAGGCCAGGTGATGGCAGATAGGCCAACCTTACAAGGAAAAATAAACCATTTCTTCAATTCCTCAACCTAACATCAAAACCGGCACTCTTATTGGCATTAAAACATTTCGAACCGCTTATATCGAGAAAAAAATCCTGAATTTGAAGCAAAATCTGCGTGAAATATACTTCAAATGAGATGAAAAACCCTTTGAAGTTCAAAAAAAAAATTCACAAATGCTCCTAATCATCTATCAGTTAAAAAAGAAAAAGGCAACATTTATAAATCAATGTTAACTTGAGTACAATTCAAATGAGACGACAAAAGCCCTTTGAAGTACAAAAACAAATTCAGCATAAGCTCATTATCATCCTTTAAAACCTCAAAAACTCGAAACCCAGTTAGTTAAAAAGGAAAATATGTATAAACCGGTGGAGATTTTTGTGCGTGTGTAGAGCATCGCATCAGACCTCCTGTCTCTAGGGATGAAAACGTCGACGACCTTGCCGTACTTTTCGAAGAGGGGGAACAAATCATCTGCACTGGTTCCTATCGAAAACAAGACGAAGATTAGATTGGAAAACATAAAACGAATCAAAACTAGGAGTGTGAGATGGAAAATTGGTTGGGAGTACTTACGGAAGGTGATGTTGAGGACGAGGAGAGAGTAGGTGTCCTTGATGTCTGGAGGACCGGACCTTCCAAAGTGCGACATCTTCTTCTCAGAGAGAGAGAGACAGAGAGAGAGAGACAGAGACGGCTAGGGTTTGGGCTAGGGAGAAGATTTGCTGGTAAAAGAGCAATTTGCTTGAAATACTAGTAGAAAATATTTCGGGTACCGAATGGGGAGAGGAGAGCGGATCTGCTATGCCGAATGCTTGGGAATCCGAGTCATTGACGGCTAGGATGGACGGCTCGCATGCATGGGAAAGGGAGTTGGACAGGAAGTTCACGATAACGGATCCGCTAGTCCGAATGGGTATTACGTGGCCAAGCGTATCCCAGTCGTCCAAAAAAGTATTGGAGGGCCCAAATCGAAACCCTCCCTCTCCTTCTCTCTCTTCCTTTCGCTTTTCATAATCCAGACCTTCCAAAACCGAAATTGGCAGCCTTAATTGCGAGCACGAGTACTACATGGTAGGCACTGAAAATTTTCAATACGTTTAGGTAGGGGTGGGCATGCCTGACACGAAAAATAAAATAAATTTGTGTAATTGAGCTAAAAATAAACATTTTTATGAGTACTTTCATACATTAGACATTAGTTTGATGGACTGTCAAGTAAAAAAAATACTAAAATTTCAACTAAAAGTAGGACTTTTTCCACGTGACAAGATAACACGAACCAGACATGATCCGAAAATCTGATAAGTTGAAATTTAGGAATTTATAAATAAAATTCTGATACATAACACAAAAATGACACGAAATAACCCGATGCCCACCCTACGTTTGGGGCGGCCAAACCGAAGAAATATGTTGAGTAATGGCCCAACATGTTTGTCGTTTCAGAAAGCCCAAATCTTGTTGCAAGGCCATTACTCATTGAGTTAACCTTTGGGCCCTCAAAAATGAGGGGTTGGTAGCGAGGGCGGCTCACAAATTAACAAAACTTAGGAGTGTTTTCGAGAATAATAATTCAAGAAATATCTTTATTCAAAAAAATTTCGCATTTGATAGTTTTGTGTCAAATTTTTTTGTGGATCACTAGTTCATCTCGACGAGAGAAATCTAAATTGTCAAAAAGTATGGAGTAATCAAAAATTTAAAAAAGTTCACTAGAGACAATAATATTCCAAATTTTTGTTGATCCTTCGATTACTTTTGTCTTTATTCACAAAAAGAATTTAGTTGGGTTAAAAAATTTCTAAGCTTTAGATTTCTCTTGTCGAGACGAACCAATGTTTCACTAAAAAATCGACGCAAAACTAACAAATGCAAAAAAATTTAATGAATATTTGGATTATTTTGCAAAAACACATTAGAGCAGGTTTCCAGAAAAAAGTCAACTTGGGTTTATGGGCTAAATGGGCTTTTTTGAGTTTTGTCTTTATTAAAAAAAATCGTGTTTATTAGTTTTGTATCAAATTTTGGTGAATTATTAGTTCGAGGAGAGAAATCGGAAAAGTGAAATAATTATGATCAGAATCCAATTTTTTCTGAAAATCCCAACAAAAAAAAAACCCTAAAGCCGGCTTTTTGGGATTGTTGTTCAATTTTTCTATAAACAATTGAGTTTCAATCAGATATTTCACTTTTTTTTTATTCCTCTCATTGAACCGAATCAATAATCCACAAAAGTTTGATGCAAAATTAAAGACATGAATTTTTTAAATAAAGACAAAACTCAAAAAGCTTTTGGGAAACCTATCTTAACCTAACCTATATATTTATAATAATTGAAAATACCTGTACTCGAACCTTGTTGTTCATTTGTGAAGAAGAGCATTATGCTCGTGTTAGGGTGTAGGCATTTACTTTCCTTTATGCTTTATTGTGTAATTCTTTTTTCCTTTGTATGTGGTTTGGAAATCTTTATAAGTGCCGGATGACATTTGTTGATTATATTGATGAATTTCGGGGGGGAAAAAATAGGGAGAGAGAGGGAGAGAGGAGGCCGACAACACAAATCACTGTTAACAGTGACATATGAACGGAATCTTAATAGGGTCCTTAAACAAGAAAGCGAAAGGCCCACCTCAACAAAGAGGCCGAATAAAAAAGAAAAAGAAGGAGAAAGAGGCATTCAATTGGTCTCATTGTTATCCAAGCTTCCAAGAAAATACCCACTTGCTAAAGTAAATATTTTATTTGTTGATAAAAAAGGTCATACGTATTTTATTCCTAAAAAATACAACTACTTCCAACTTGCAAAAGTGTGTCCACAGAGAATCAGATCTGCAAATAGCTGGTTAGGAAAAACTCCACATTTGGCCTTTCCAAAATTTAATATAGGGCCACATAAAAATTAAATTTAATATAGGACAAAAACAAAGCTTTTGGCAAAAGATCTATTATAGTGTGAGCTAATATGAGGATGCCCATTTTGTGTACAAATGAAAGGCAGTGCCAAAAAATTGAAAAAGAGGAAGCCAAAATCACTCTCCGATTACAACTTATCAGGAAAATCAAGACAATGTTTCATTTTTCAACTTTTCCATTTGGTCCATGGATGAATTACTTATTGTTTTTATTTGACAATGATTGTTAGGACTAGCTTAAAATGAAAATCATTCTTAATCAAATGATAAGTTGCTTTCTTGTTGCTGTACTCCCACTCAAGTAACCCCTTCAAGAATAGCTATGCACCGCTGGTGGCATATATTCGACTAAGCAGATGGTAAGCCTTATTTGAATTGGAGTTTGAGCAAATCTTTTCGAGAGAAAACAAGAGAAATACACGATGACTTTAAAGGTGTTTGAGACATGATTTTTTATGTGAACTTAGGATATAATTATGAATTGTGTATTTTAAATTTGTGAAATTGTTTGAGAGACGCCCAAAAATATGTTTAAGTATTTAATTACAGTAGTTCTACCAGTTCAAAAAAAAAAATAAAACAAACAAAAAAGGTGTACACCAGCGACTAGAGGATTGAGACTTTTTGGGAGGTGGGTGAAGATTATTCAGTTGCATAGGAATAATAGGATAAGAAAAAAGTAAAAAAATCCAGAAAACAGAACTTGTGGCTGCAAATGCCAGCCTCAATTTCTTTATACCCAAGGCAATCACCATTATCCAATCCCCGAATTCCTCTCTCATTCTCTCTCTCTCTCTCGCTCACTCTCTGAATAATCCTTCTGGTCGCCAACAATAAAAAAATGCCCAAGAGATTCACCCAGAATCTGGGATAAAAATAGAAAAACCAGAGATTCTCAACTCTCTCTTTCCCCAACCCAGAAATCAGAATCCCCTCTTCATGGTACTGGAAGCGTTTAAACCATAGGACATAGTAGATAGTAAAACATAGGATTAGTTACAATCCATTGCTCGTGGTCCAAATTTCAGTGTTGCGGGCTTTGGGGTTTGGAAATTTTGGGTGAAAGATTGTTCATAGTTCAAATTTGAGTGTTTTGGAATTTGGGTTTTGGAAATTTTAGCAGAGGGGTTGCTCATTGTTCAATTCTGAGTTTTGTGGGATTGGGTTTTGGAAATTTTGGCAGAGGGATTGCTCATAGTTCAATTTTGAGTGTTGTGGAATTTGGGTTTTGGAAATTTTGGGTGAGAGATTGTTCATTGTCCAAATTTGAGAGTTGTGGGATTTGGGTTTTGGAAATTTTTGGGGAGATGTCAGGTGGTGGGTGTACAATAGTGTGGTTCCGGAGAGATCTAAGGGTAGAAGATAACCCAGCACTGGCAGCAGCAGTTAGGGCAGGGTCAGTGGTTGCAGTGTTCATATGGGCACCAGAAGAAGAAGGGCACTATTACCCTGGTAGGGTTTCTAGGTGGTGGCTCAAGCATAGTTTGGCTCACCTTGATTCCTCTTTGAGAAGCCTTGGTACCTCTCTCATCACCAAGAGATCCACTGATTCTGTGGCTTCTCTTCTTGATGTTGTCAAGTCTACTGGAGCTACTCAACTTTTCTTCAACCACTTATATGGTCAGTCTTTATTTCTTCCAATGGGTGATTTTGATTATGAAAGTTGACTCTGAAGTTAATTTATGGGTTAAAACATGATTTTGTTAAAATTCATTTACTTTGTGATAACTTAGCTCAATTTTCTTATTTGCCTGAAATCTGCTAAGTAAGGAGGTGTTTGCTTTTGGGTGAGGAATTCAGTAGTTCTTTACGGCATGTCACATTTCTGGGGTATGTTAAGTCTATTTTCTATACATTCTATTAACCTGTAATGCTAACTAGTATTAAATATTAACACAGACACACCTAAGTTGTTTGCTGTATCAGTGTCGGACACAAACACGCCAAAATTTGACGGTTGACGCGCCTGGGACATTCGTGTCGTCTCAAGTGAGATACGTATGCGGACACATGGTGCCACTTTCTAATCTAAAGACTCTTATTTAAGGGTTGAAATTTATTACAAGCTTGTCACTTGTGCCCTGTGGTTTGTCTTTTTGATGGGTCATCTCTTAGTTATGTAGAAACAATATTAGTTTTAACATTTGTGCTAAGTTAGTGTTTGGCTTCCACAGTTGGGTTGCTGCTCCAATGTTCCTATTAATAACAAGCTTATCAAGTAAAGGTATATATTGTTAATCAAAAAAAAAAAAAAAAGTAAAGGTATATCAAAGCATATTTTTTGTTTATTTTTTTGGTGTCTCTTGCGGTGTCCGCTTCTCCAAGAATTTAAAATTTCTGTGTCCGTATCCATGCTTCTTAGGCTAGCTTTATGTTGTCCCAGACAATTCCAATGTAATTTTCTGTCATTCTTCATCGGTATCTCAGTGTAAGCAGCTACAAGCCTACAATTGCTGTGAACATACCCTATATTTGGTGAATCACGTAAATTTGGTGTTCTATTATGCTTTTCATATCTTTCTGTTTCTGCATCTGATGATCCATATCTCCTAAATCTTGGGTTACGGTTCTGCAATACCTATATGTTTTCTCTTTATTTGGTTTTTGAAATTTAGTTGATCTCAAGAATCAAGATTGTTGCTCATGCTGCTACCTGTATAGAGGTGTCATGTACATTGTAGTTTAATCTTTCTTCTGGTCTGTTCTTTTTCCTTTCTCAGGGTTGATTGATTGCTTCTATAGCTGCCTTTTTATAATGAGATTTGATTAAGAGATTTAGCTGTGATTAATTATATTTTGGGATTCTAGCATGTAAAACTGATTTTCCTTTTAATGTGCATGACTGTCCATCCCCAAGTGATTTGGTTATAGCTTGCAGATCTGAGCATGGTAGTTGACTAGTCGACTAGTTGTGCTATCATTACTGCCATCTAGATTAATCTGTTCCTTTTTTAATCAAACCAAATTATGCATGATTATCATCAAATTATCATGGATGCCAATTTAAAGTATTTTTTCGGCAATATGAGTCTCGATTTCCTGATTTCATAAGCTTTTGGTTGTGGTCTTAATACCTGAGCCAACAAAAGTTAATTTGGCAATTTTATGGCCTCTGCCACTGCCTCAAACTCCATTTCCTTTTATTGTTGCTGCAGATCCCTTGTCACTTGTTAGGGATCACAGGGCAAAGGAGGCATTAACTGCTCAAGGTATAGCTGTGCATTCCTTCAACGCGGACTTGCTCTATGAACCTTGGAAAGTTCATGATGACGAGGGTCGCCCGTTCACAACCTTTGCAGCTTTCTGGGACAGATGCCTTAGCATGCCTTATGATCCTGAGTCTCCACTTCTCCCACCTAAGAGGATAACCTCAGGTTTCTATTTCAAGTATTCTTTTGAACATTCTCTATACCAATCTTTTTGCAATATCTTGTTGTACTTTGCATGGGAAAAAATACAAAGGAGATGATGACAGGCAAAGTAATTTAAACACTGGCTTGAATATTGCACCCTACCTATTACATATGCAACCATATAAAATGTTCAAGTCTAATATGAGGGAGAAGCATGCATTTTAACTGTTAGTAAATAATGAGATTTGTTAAAGTATCCAACTCAAAACCAATTGGCAATGAGTGGAGAGGCCGCCTAGGCTCATTTACTAGTTTTGGAGGTAATAATTAACCAATGTGGGACAAGCTCTTCTTACTAATGAAGGATTTTTTTGTTGTGTTTGTGATGGAATTTGGCGGCTAGGGGAAGAGTATTTAGTAATCCCTTAGTTGTATCATTTCTCTCCTGGTAGTTCCTTGTACGACTATGAATGTTGTAATGTACCTGCACATATTGGGGCCCTTCCATGGTTTTGTAAACAAATACAAAGGGACAAAATTGAATTATTTTCTCTCGAAATAAGTAGAGTTAGGTTGAATTTTTCTTTATAATTTGCTTATTTTAATTGTTATTATTTTTTTGGAGTTTGGTGAAATTATCTAAGTTTATTTGTTTGATGAGAGAAACTTAAATAGTAAAAGAAATATCATCCAATCCTGAAGATAAATCCAGAAAAGACAAAAATAAGTCAACAAATCTATATTTCTTGCTTTTTTTTTGTTCTTGTTTTATTTTTTTAATACACAAGAAATAAAATGCAATATTTTGTAATGTTTCTCCAATTAGAAAGAATATATTTTTCTTTCACATTTTATCCCAAATCCCCAAATTCAAATCGCATTGTGGGTTTACAGAGAGAGAGAAATAAGACTAGTGCAAAAATTGTAAATAATTGCTAAATTATACAATGCTTATAAGCCCATGGTTTTTTAGCCACTTTTGGATTTTGGACTTTATGCATTAGAGATTCAAATTGTAAGTGGTGGCTGTTTTTTGCATTAGACATCACATTCCGCTTGTTATTGGAATTGTTATAATTTCAAAATAAATGTGGAATGGTGAAATGATATACAAAATGTATGAGACTAATTTCCAAAAACAAAAAAACAAAAACAAAATTACAACAAAAAGAAAGAAAAGGACTGAGTGAGGGCACGGCCGCCCTTTGGGCCTAGTCTCCTGCTGCCACTATGCAAAGTAATGAAGAGTAACTTGTTCATTGGTTGGTGACATCATGCTGAATGTAGTACACCTAATCCCCTTTTAGTACAGATATTGAGTTGAATATAATTGCTCTCTTTTACATCTGGTGTCATTACATTTATCAATTGTAAATTTTTTAATAAGGAAATGTTTTTTATGTGGGAATCATTTATCACAATAGCTACAAGCTTGCATTAAACATCCAACAACTGTCATGCTTGTCAAGCTTGCTTAGTTTAGGATGCGATGCCATCATTCCTTGTCCTTTTAGTCTTTATAATGTATTACAAAGATTAATAAAATTTTCTTTGCCTTTCAAAAAAGAGAACTGTCATGGTAATTGAATATATATTTTGAAAGTTTTGTCTTTTTGCAATCTAACACTACTATATGTTAAGTTCTTCAACATGCAGTTTCTGCCGTTCAAAAAAAAAAGAAAGAAGTATTTCGATATGACAAGCGTTCTTCTTGCAACAGCTCCCTTCAGTGTTTTCTGTTAATTTGTTTACATAGTTTGTACTACTTTGTACTGTCATCCATTGATCGCTCGGTTTCAGGTGAGGTCTTCAGATGCCCTCTAGACACACTAATACTTGAGGATGAATCAGAAAAAGGAAGCAATGCATTGCTAGCCAGAGCATGGTCTCCCGGGTGGAGCAATGCCGACAAGGCACTAACTAACTTCATCAATGGCCCACTTATTGAGTACTCCAAGAACCATAGGAAGGCCGATAGTGCCACAACCTCATTCCTCTCTCCCCATTTACATTTCGGGGAATTAAGCGTGCGGAAGGTTTTCCATCTTGTTCGTATTAAGCAAGTTCTATGGGCCAACGAAGGGAACAAAGCTGGCGAGGAGAGTGTTAACTTATTCCTCAAGTCTATTGGCTTGAGGGAATACTCAAGGTACATAAGTTTTAACTACCCACATAGCCACGAAAGGCCTCTTCTTGGTCACTTAAAGTTTTTCCCTTGGGTAGTAGATGAGGGATATTTTAAGGCATGGAGACAAGGTAGGACTGGTTATCCGCTGGTGGATGCGGGCATGAGGGAGTTGTGGGCCGCCGGTTGGCTACATGATAGGATACGAGTTGTGGTTTCTAGTTTCTTTGTGAAGGTTCTGCAGCTTCCGTGGATCTGGGGAATCAAGTATTTCTGGGATACCCTTCTAGATGCAGATCTGGAGAGTGACGCTCTTGGGTGGCAATATATATCTGGTACTATCCCTGATGGCCGTGAGTTTGATCGTATTGACAATCCACAGGTGCACTACTTTTGAGTTAATTCTGGTTCATTTTATGTTTGGTTCTATGACACTTGTGGCTTTCATATTTTTCAAATCATCGTAACAAGCCATTCATTCATGCATTACCTACACTATAAATGGTACATGCTCGAAACTTTAAATCTTAACACGTGAAAAGCCTTTTCGTATTTTCTTTATTGGCAATCAGTGAAAAGCCCTGATCCAAACTCAGTGGAAGTCTGATGGTGTTGAGAATAGCCGTTTATCTCCCAATGATTCTTTATTTGGCTCTTTTCTGTTTATGTCCTTTCTCTGAGTTTTTTTTTCTAAAATGAGTTTCTTTCTCTGAGTCTTTGCTTGAATAGCCGACTCAAGGGAGACTGAAACAAATGGTTTGATGAGTAGCGACTACAGGGTGTTGCATTTGATCGATTGGTGATGGCTGCTAGTGGTAAAAACCCAAGATGGAAAATTTGGAGAACTCCTGTTTTTGTGTAGCAATTGTTAATCCCATCAATTCTTAAGGCTCTGTCTGGTGTGGATTTCAAATGAATGGATATAGCTTTCAATTTCACTAATAACATAATAGGTTCAGCTATGAGTGGTTTTTGTAACTAGAGTGGATGATGGATTAGAGGTAGAAAGATTTATTGTATTAAGGATTTCGAATAACTCCAATTGGATAGTCGTTTCAACTCCATCATGATAAAGCTCCAAAACTCAACTCCAAATCCAGACCTAAACTAACAAATTCAAACTCGAGCTATTCCCATCGTTGATTCTGGTCAGACCCCTTTCATATCCAGATCTATCCAAACAGGGCCTAACTCCATCATGATAAAGTTTCGAAACTCAACTCCAAATCCAGACCTGAACTAACAAATCCAAACTCAAGCTATTCTCATCGTTGATTCTGGTCAAAACCCTTTCCTATCCAGATCTATCCAAACGGGGCCTAACTGTTCTCTGTAAAGATTGAACTTGCTGTGTAGCCATTATCTGGAGAACTGGGGGCTCCATAGCTTATGGCTAGAGCAATGGGAGGGGGCCCCAGCAGAGAGAAAAGGATCTTGACATGTCTGTCATAATTTATTTTGGGATTACTTCAGTGATACGGCTTTTTTGGTACCTCTCTTGAACATTGTTTTTCTGATTCGTGGAACTTAGGTAGTAGGTGTTCCACTGGTATTTATAGAACAGCTAATCGAAACAACTTCAAATGTAACACATGCATTTGGATAAATGACTTAATTCTTCATCTCTAGACAAAATGAAGGATTCATTCTATGTAAATTAATCTCAGCTGACAAATTTCATGTCTGTTGATTTGTTTCTCACAGTTTGAGGGTTACAAATTTGACCCAAACGGAGAGTACGTACGCCGGTGGCTACCAGAGCTTTCTAGACTTCCTACTGAATGGATACACCACCCTTGGAATGCACCCGGATCTGTACTCCAAGCTGCTGGAATCGAACTAGGTTCCAACTACCCTCATCCCATTGTAGGAATAGACGCGGCCAAAGCCCGGTTGGAAGAAGCACTTTCGGAGATGTGGCAACTTGAAGCAGCTTCTAGAGCTGCTCTTGAAAACGGAACTGAAGAAGGGCTTGGAGACTCTGATTCAATACCCATTGCATTTCCGCCTGACATACAAATGGACATGGACCGTGAACCTATACCGACCAATCATAATATGGTTCGAAGGTATGAGGATCAAATGGTCCCCACATTGACTTCTTCTTTATTAAGGGTTGAAGAGGAAGATTCTTCTCTGGATTTAAGGAATTCTGCGGCGGACAGTAGGGCAGTAGTGCCAACAACTGGCGTAAATCAAGCACCAAGGAGGGATGTACTTGACCAAGGAGTAGTGCACACAGTCCATAACAATGCAAATTTGCCACAAAATAATATTATGGTAGAGATGCAGAATATGGAAGATTCCACTGCAGAATCTTCAAGTAGTAGGAGAGAGAGGGACGGAAGTGTAGTTCCCGTATGGTCTCCGTCGACTTCGAGTTACTCGGAGCAGTTTGTGGGCGAAGAAAATGGAATCAGAACTAGTTCATCTTTTTTGCAGAGGCATCCACGATCTCATCAGCTAATGAACTGGACACGGCTTTCCCAAACTGGGTAAGAAAAAATTGGATGCTAAATTGTATTTTGGGCATGTGGTTTTGATTTTTAGCCTTTTTGAATGTGATTGCAATTAGTAGTTTGTCTTAGTTATTTCAAAGAAATTTGACTCAGTTTGTTTCCAACAAATCTGTTACTAGTTCCTTTCACCTGAATTTTAGAGGTTTTTTTTTTTTTTTGAAAAAAAACACTGTTCCTGACCCAAGATCATGTACTCCCTACGTCCCATATTCTTGGGGCATCTTGGTATTTTGGGATTGTCTCACATTGTTTGTTTTTTCATAACTATTGCTTAATTACTAGGAACAGTGAGGAGTGAGGACAAAGGGGTACCCTCTGATTCGATGCCTTCACATTTAGATTCGAATGCAATTTTTACAAGTCTCTTAGAAAAGTTGTGAAAAATTCTCAAGAGGATCAAGAATATAGGACAGATATTGGAGATAGGCTTATTAGAGATGTGGTCATATAAGGAGAAAACCAGTGGCAACATATAGAAGAACTAGAGAGAATAAATACTAATGTCCCTTGCAACAAATAATTTCACGATTCTCATTTTAATCGTGTTCATTTATGTGCTTGCCTTCCTCTACGTATATAGTTTTCTGAAGAAGTTGGAAACTTTATGCCTGCTAACAGGTGAAAGTTTCCACATAACAAGGACCACAAGCTGGGAGGTGGAGAATGCAATGAATAATAGCGTAATCCTATGCTGATTGGGATGGTGATCTACACCAGAATATTCCTACATCCGCCGCTCCATATATTCCTGAGGTATGAACAGTTCACAGCTACAATGGACCGGCCAACTTCACGGGTCTCACATGGCCATTAGTTTGCCTCATTTTACATGAGATTTTTGGAGTTGGTACAGGCTGATCTGTACCCTCATTTGGTATCCTGTCAGATCATATCTATAGCTCTGCTGTATAGTAAATGTTGTTCTCATAAGGGGAGAAAATAGAGTCAGATTAGAGATATGTGATTCTCCAATTAGACCCTGGTTTGTGCCTTTACATTTGGTTAAATGACAAATCTGCAATCATGTTCATATGTGCTCTATTTTTTCTTGCCTTTTCTAATTATCCTGGAGAGGATGGCCTCTTTTGAACTTCAATTTTGAGTATTTCCTAAGATGCCCCATGTAGACCACTGCCAGTACCTTGTACTATCTCCGTCCCAAAAAGTTTGGCCCACTTACAAATTTCCAAATTTTATGCACCATACAAAATGTTACCCAAAACTAATTACTTTTCAAGTTTCCCGATCATTAGTGGACTCTAATAAAATTGGAGTTAATCAAGTTTTAAATATAAATTAGCTTCCGGAAAGCAGAAAATCTTGCCGCCAATGTAATTAGAGAACTTTTTCAAAATTTTAAAACACACTTTAAACTTTAAAATTTTCAATTATTCTTCTTTTGGTCTCATTGTTTTGATTGTTAAAAACATCTCAAGGGCAATAATGGAATTTATCGACTTACCTTTATTGAAAATTCTAAATTGGTCCTCTATTTTGGGACAGCCAAAAAAGGAAAGTAGGCCAAACTTTTTGGGACGGAGGGAGTATTATAAATCTTCGAGCCACACATGGTCCAAAATGCTTTTGCTGAAGGTTTCTAATAGTAGCTTACATGGTTCCTTATATATCCACGATCACTCATGTATACTTCGGATGTGGGACGGGATGTCACTTTTTCTTTTCTTACGGTATGCAAATATTGATGTACCCTGTCTTAGTTAATCAGATTGAGGGAAACAAAGATCTATGCAAGTTATTGGGTGATATGCAACGAGTAGTTTCAGAAAAGGGCTCAGTATAAAGATCATTGTATATGAATTTGATGCTTTCCTTTGATTTCTCTAGCTCGGGTACCCGGAGAATATTGTATGTCAAGGTTGCAATTGTGGCTCCAAGGGTTGGGCCTACGATGTAGACCCATAGGTCCTTATATACGCCGGAAACTATAGCTGGGCCGATACTCCTTGCAGGGTTCATCGAAGCTCCAGTAATTTGCCTGCAACATTGGGATGAAATTAACTTGTTATACACGCTTTTCTCCTATCCGGGTGAACAGATTTTGAGCAAGATTATTGTTATTCGTCGGTGATGAAAGTGTGGATATATTTTCTTAGACTCATGGATTGTGAAGCACGGATACGAATACGAATACCAAATACATACATAATATGATCAAGATATGGTGATATGAGAAAGTCTCAAAAAATAGATTATGGGTACAACTAGGATAACTCTAAATGAAAATTATTTTTCTAACTTTTAGCACTGTATTAGGAGTACATGTAATTGCAAGGATGCTGACATAAATTACTATGATCACTTGCTGAAGTCCAATTTTATGGAACACAAGTATGACACGATACAAACACTAAAAGACTGTCAAAACACCTATGATACTATTCTTACCTGAAAGAACAGTGAAGTATTAGAAAAGGGAAAAATTTTAAATGCCCCCCAAACTTTACACCAAATGTCTCATAGCCCCCCAAACTTTCAAAAAAATTAATTTTACTCCCAAACTTCCTCTCCGTTAATCAAAATTACTCCTTCCGTCTCATTCCGTCATCCCACTAATGGCATTTGCTGATGTGGAGCTTAACGGGGTTAAACCTAGTTACTCAACAAAAATAATGTCGTTTTGGGCCTTCCTTAAAAAAAAAAAGAAAAAGAAAAGAAAAACAAAACCCTTCTTCTTCCTTAATTCGATCGACCCACAAAAGAGAGGAGAGAGAATTGGGTAGGCTGTAGGCGACGGACGAGACGACATCCGAGGGATGAAATGATGTCGTTTGGGAGTAAAATTGATTTTTTTGAAAGTCTGAGAGGCGATGAGACATTTGGTGCAAAGTTTGGAGGGCATTTTAAATTTTTCCCTATTAGAAATCTATACTTTTCCAGTATTGGGAACAATTTCTCCAATACCATGTAAGAATGCCATCATCTTAATTTTTATTGAAAGTTCTGATACGTGACTTAGGAGAAAATTGGGTGCAAATTGGGTATAGGCCACGTGGTGCCCTTGCACCATATCCGAGCCGTCCATTCAATGCATGGACGGCTCAGATTAAAGGGAGGAGAGAGAGTGTGCTAAAGGGAGGAGAGAGGGTGTTCGGATCCGAGCCGTCGGTTGC
>JAXBDA010005135.1:0-25676 GCA_036023075.1 Gaultheria prostrata
CCCCCCCCAAGAAAATTTCCAATGTTTTTTTTACTACTAAAATATCTTATGGATAGCCCACCCCTACTTTAATATAGAACTCCACGGGCCAACAAATTTTGTCTCCTAGGTTGAGTTTCCACCAAGGTATTTTTGATATTTTTAAACTACAAGTTTTCGAATATGTTGATGTATGTAGTCCAAGAATGCTGAAAATACCAAATATACCAATGCTGAAAATACCAAATATACCGTAGTGAAAACTCACCGCTGAAAATACCATAAATACCGTAGTGAAAACTCACTCTTATACTCTACAAAAACATCACATGAGTGGTCCCTTGGAAGAAGAATTTTAACTACCATTTTCAACTCCAGTAAATTTAAGAATTAGGTAAAACCCACACTTGGGGTTTGTTTCGGCTCTAGCCTCAGGACTCATTTGTAAAATGGAGGATGAGTTTCTCACAATTGCTTTGGGTTTGTCCATCGAGAAGGAAATTATTTTCGAAAATTAGTTCCGACTCAATAATATATGACTTTTGAGATCTAAAGAAGGGTCACACTAACCATTGAAATACTTTTATTTTTTTTACCTTTTAGTTGTTTTTGTTTTGTTAAGAGCATGTAGATATTGTGTTTTGCATTGGCTGCTATTTAGACATTTAATTGTTCTAGATATTACAACTTGAATTTTCTAAATCTTGTTGTTTATGTTGCGGCCCCCCGGATATGAAATAAATCCTGGCTCCGTCCCTGCTACTCACCATGATTCTTGTTAAGTTACCAATTATCCCAAAGCTTATGTGGTAAGGAAATGAGCCCAACAATGTATAACAAACTATCTAACACTCCCCCACGTCCAAACCCATCTTGCACGTGGACATGCATATTTTCATAGATAGAGTGAAAAAGAATATGAAAGGGAGAAGTAAAATGCAAAAAGGGAACAAATGTAAATAGAGAGACTTGAACCCAAGACCTCTTCCAACCAAAGTTCTGATGTCATGTTAAGTTACCAATTGTCCCCAAAGCTTAAGCTGTTAGGAAATGAGCCCAATAATACGTGACAAGCTGTCTAACAATTCTAAGTCTACTTCTACCTTACTTTCTCCTCTTTTTTACCCTACGTCTCATGACTGAATATAATATAAGACGAGAAACAAAACTAATTTCATCATTCAAATGCACTCTAATTTTTTGGGATGTTCAAATGATAACTGAAAGAACGATTGGAATAACACCCACCAGAGCTGAAAGTTCCAGGAGGAAGCAAAACCATGCAGAGTGCTGATGAGGAGAGAACAACTGCACTCAGAACTCCAAGCCGCTGAATCAACCATTCATTTGCTGCA
The DNA here is from genome assembly GCA_036023075.1 of Gaultheria prostrata. Classification (NCBI taxonomy): domain Eukaryota; kingdom Viridiplantae; phylum Streptophyta; class Magnoliopsida; order Ericales; family Ericaceae; genus Gaultheria; species Gaultheria prostrata. Next base: position 1,335 of record JAXBDA010005135.1, read on the forward strand.
AAACTGTGGAAAAAGGGGCTAGCATTTATATCAATGAGGTCAAGATTCTGTACAAAGAATCTATCCTCCTCCTCAAATGCCCTAATTGTCACGGATCCTGCAATTGATTCGGCAAGATGATTTGCCACAAAAGACTTGGTCGTGCCATTGATCCTCATCAACTCCTTTGCAGAAGCAAAGTAGTATCTCTGTTAAGGAGAAAAAAATCATTTTCCACCAAAATAAGTTGTTGATCGTCGCCAAATGACATATCAAGTTTGCGCAACAGTAATCATATTCAATTTGTATTCTACTTTTTCCTTGATCCAGCAGGATTAGCGAGGTTTGTAACCCTTGTGGTGTAATACTCTTAACATATGTACCTTAAAATCACTCAACTAAGTACTTCAATGGTACATATACATGATTCAATAACGAACAATTGAATCATAAAATAATTCTTCACTTAAGATGAATTTACTTGAACTACTTCAAACCATTCTATGCGCTCTCATTTTCTTACAGACTCGCAAGGACTTCCTCAACTCAATTGCTTTTCAATTTACTTTGAATCATAAATAATATCTGTCAGAGCTTGTCCCACATTCGTTAATTATAACTCCAAAAACTAGTATGAGCCTAGGCGGCCTCTCCACTAATTGCCAATTTGTTTTGAGTTGGATGCTTTAACAATATCTATTACCAAACAGTCCATAAATCTCCAATATTAACCTAAATTATGCACTTTGCTGAGTAAGAACAAATGTCTAAATATACCTCCTAAGAATTACCTGCAAGCGAATTGCCAGAAACATCATTGGAATGGAGACAAAGAGGACTTGCCAGGTAACAGTAGCTAATACTGTAAGATTAGCAAGAGAATTTGTGGTAGCTCCAACACTGGAGATAAAACTAAACGGAATATCGATATCAACAATACTCATATCAACTGATACCTACATAAAAATGGGAAACAGTAAAGAAAGAGGGAAGGTTAGTTTCACAAACATTCCTAACTCTAAAATATCACCGTAAACTAGATTTGAGATACTGACCCGACTCAATATCCTTCCCAAAGGCGTAGAGTCATAAAATGCCATGGGAGCAAGAAAGAGGGAGTTTAGGAGCTGTGAAAATAAAGATTTTGACGATTGCATACCCAAAGAAACCGTGGACAGAGATCGACCAAGCAAAAACATGGTTGACAAAAATCCAATCACCAAGTAAACAGTAATCAATCTCAGTGTGCTAACATGAGGATTATCCACATTAGCAGCCATCCAAGAGTTCTGTAGTATCTGACCGATAGCGAATGTAAGGTGGCAGAGGCTAGCCATTGAAAAAAACAAGTAGCCTTTGTTCTGATTCAAGTATTGTATGTAATATTTGATACCAGTGTCTCCTACTTCTCTCTCTTCTAGTTTGATCAACTGATGAACTCCAGATGTTTTGGAATTCTTCTCTATATGAGCCTTCCTTATCTCTTTGATCGGAGTCTCACCCTTCTGGGAAGGAGCTACATCTGCAAGCCTTTCAGCGCCGGCTGTTTCTTTGTGTGCATGGACTAGGTCCTGAAATTCTTGACTGGAAGCCAGTAGCTGATGATAAGATGCACAATGTAGAATTTCTCCATCCGACATTAACTATCAAGAAAAATGAAAAATGTAACAACTAACTGTCTAAAAGCAATAATTAACAATGTTATAAGAGTAACCAACTTTGGCCAGAAAGAAAACTATGTTGGTTAAAATACAATATTAGGAGCCTTGAAGGCATTCATCCGAGTCATATAGAATTTTTTGCGTTTGAATTCGTATGTGACACGTTTCGAGGTGTAATTATGTCGAAATACTGTCGTCTTTTAACAAAAAAGTAGCAAGCAAATACATGTCATCCAAAGGCTGTGAGGTATTGTCGTAGTATTATGCTCTTGTGAAATCCTTAATGTGTTACAAATTGGACGGAATTCACCAACCGCAACATCCCATATTGTTATAAAATCCACCCTGCTCCACTCCATCACCCTGTATGACTGCATCAAGCATGCACTGAAAATAACTTATGAACCAGAGTATGAGAAAAAGTGCCAAGAGGAAACTCCTACTAACCAAAACAGAATGGAATGCAGGAAGAAAATCCACTTGGTGAGTCACAAGTAAGACCGTCTTCGTTGAAAGTGCTCCCATAACATATTCCTGCCACAATCAAGTGACCTTGCACCATAAAGCTAGTTGGCATCAAGAATAAACTGCAATAATGCACAGTACCACTAAAAAGAGTAGTTACATTGAATAGGCTCGTAGCAGTGTGCGCATCGACAGCACTGAATGGGTCATCCAAGAGATATATATCAGCATCCTGATACAGTGCACGAGCAAGTTGGACCCGCTGCTTCTGACCACCACTGAGATTAATTCCTCTTTCCCCTATTTCGGTGAGATCTCCGAAGGGAAGCAACTCAAGATCCTTACCCAAGGAACACTTCTCTAATGTTTCTTGGTATCTCTCACTATCCAAGGCAGACCCAAACAAGATATTATCACGTATACTTCCTCTCTGGATCCATGCCGATTGAGAAACATAGGCAATAGTCCCATATACTTGAATCTGTTTAAAAACAACAAATAGAGTTATTTGGCACTCTGGTCATTCATATCAAAATTCTCCTAATTTCTTGAAAGTGGGATCAGAATTATCTCCATAGATATCCACATCACTATGAATTCGTGGTGCAGGATTAACATGACAATTAGTACCGTTATCATTGGCTATGTATAAAAGGAAGTAAGCAGCAAGTTACTTACAGTTCCCTGAGAATTTGGAACCTCTCCAAGGATCGCAGCCAGAAGAGTTGATTTGCCAGAACCAACCTCTCCACATATAGCCAACTTTTCGCCAGGTCTAACTTCCAAATTAATATTTCTAAGTGTGGGCTTCGATGGATTCACTTCCCAAGAAAAATTAGCAGATTTAATAGAAATGGCGTAGCTTTTTTCTTCTATGTTTCTCTTTTTCCGGATTATATTTACTTTCTCTAGCTCAGGTGCCTCAAGAAACTTCACAATCCTAGAGAATGCAACTTTTGCTTGAATGGTCGCCGCTATTACATCTGGAAAAGATCTCACAGGGTCCCGAACAAGACGTAAAGTTGCTACAAATGTGAAAACATTGTTAGCGTATAGAGGTACTCCGAGAAAATAACATGCCAGAAATGTGGCTGTTGAGACTAATATGGGAGATGACCAAAAGATAAAGCTATTGTATGATCTACACGACTGAGCTGCTGATAAATATTTATATTCGACACTCCTAAGGTTTTCAATGACATTCTTGAAATGACTTTGCCACCCGTATAGTTTCAACACCTTCATGTTCACAAGAGCCTCTTGACTGGACTTCAGCCGCTCATCTTGGGCCACCATGAGCTTAGATTGGAATTTACGCTGTAATTTAGCAAGAGGAGCATTGCAAAGCACTGTGAGAATTATCACCACCATGGATGCAATTGCAGCAAGCCCTACTGCACGGTATAGGATAACCAAAGCAAAACACAGCTGGAGGATAGTTGTCCAAGTTTGATGAAACCAAAAAGGGAACTCTCCTACCCGATAAGCATCCACAGCAACATAGTTTGTTATCTCACCAGCTGAGCGCATCATCTTAGCAGCATTGGATAGTTTTAATTGCTTCTTATAAATGGCTGCTGTTAATAAAGACCTCACTTTTAAACCCACAAGTCTGCTACGAAAGTACCACTGCCTTTGTGCTGACGACTCTATGCTCTTTGAAAAGAAAAGTGAGATGGCTAACACATAACCCTCATATTTAAAAGTTTCTTTTCCTTCAGCTACCTTAATAAAGGAATTAAGAAGCAGTGGACCAGCAGATAGAGTAACTATCGTTAGCAGCGCAAAGAATCCAGACACCAAAATCTCCTTCCAATGGCATAAAATAAGTGTCTTCAACACAGACGGTTGGGATGAGGGATTGGGTCGTTTTTGCTTATAGAATTGCTCCATGAATACCAAGTAACAAGTTTCGGCTCGATCTTCCTCACACAATTTGGGTATATCTTCATCCTCAAGAGTTTTCTCTTTGCCCCTTGTCATCAATGGATTCAACCACCAAAAGGATATTTTACTTAAAAATGTAGCTTTTGAGAAAGGAGTAACAGTGACAACAAACTCAGCTTTACTGCTGCCATTGACCTCACCGTTCAATGGGGCATACAAAACATCATCAATTTGTTCACAGGTGTAGCCATTGTAAGTGCATAGCAACAATAAGCTTGCTCCAAGAAATGACAATGCATCCAAAGGAACCTTAATGGACACTTCGTGGGTACTTAAGGCAGAAAGGAGGGATAAACCACAAGCGATTCCAGCAAATAAGAAGGCAAGAATAGATAAAAGCCGCAATGAAGCTTTTGGAAAATGTTTTCCCCAAAGGCTTACGGTTAAGCCCACTGACAACCATGTTAAGCCCTGAAACAAAACTAGTAACAACCAATGCAAAGGCAAAACATTGTTGGTCAACCTTAACATCTTCACCAGCACCCAAATACCCAAGGACAAGTATATCACTCCCAGAACACCATTGAAAATGGCAGATATAATCTGCAAGCGCGTACTGCCATGAAAGTGGGTTCGCATGTATCCAGATTTTGATGATTTCTTCTGAATGACATTGAATAAGAACATCACCATGATCAGTATATCAAAACCAATAATCATCGCATGGTTCATACATGACGAAGGTTGTGTTACAAGCTTAAAGTCAGTGCTGCAAGGGATTTCCAGGCCAGCTGAACAATCCGATTCCCCGCAGAACATAGCCCATAGGCCCGTCATTTATGTTCTAAACCCTCTCTCCCAGCAAAGTCTTCACTGCATACAACAATCGATGTATGAGGCTAGCAATTACAAAGACTGGACAAGCAGAAAGTCTAAATAGAGTACAAATCTCCTAGCTAATTGCAAATGAGAGACGGTGTAAACAATCTCTGTTAGAAAAACTTAAAACGCAGCACTGATACCATGACATCATGCACTGTTTGCCAACCAATAATAACTACCATGTTAGAACGGGAACCCACCTTCCAAATGTAACTAACCACGTCAGTCGGCTAACTGCCAGTCTGGGTCATGGGTTCACTATGCAAATATGCATAGACGGTAGATTTTTGTTGAAATTTTCTGTTCGCCATGAGAGGCACAACCACATACTGTCAAAATCAGGAATATGAAGAAAAGCTCCAAAGAAGCTTTTACGGTGGGCTAATAGCAAAATACTAGTAATATTTATCTCCAAAAGGATTACATAAGAACTACCATTAATGCAGAGTTCTAGTTATGAAAGTATTAACAAATACTACTTACGAAAGTAGTACTACCTCTGTCCCAATTTGTTGGGCCTGTTTACCTTTTTGGACGTCTCAAAAAATTGTCTATATCTCATAATCTATAATGTTTTTTATGATTTCGAAATCTTTGTTTAACAAAATTAATTGAAATCTATCAAACAAGATCCATATTGAATATAAAAAGTATTACTCCTATAAATTAAATTAAAAGATATCGAGAATTTTTTGAGCTTTCCAAAAAAGGAAAGAGGCCCAAGAAATTGGGACGGAGGGAGTAACAAATTAATAATGATGGCGAAGACATCACACCTCAGAAGGACCTTTTTGTTTGCCCGCTCAAAACTGTTTTCCAGAGCCTTTTGGTGGAAAATGTCTTCTAAACTTCTGCAAAAGAGCCAAGAAGAGTGATAAACAGTCGAACAAGCTCAAGTGCATACATATATTACGTCCATATTGCAGAGTCCAACACAAAATCCAATTAAGAAATATGATTTGAGTTTGCGGGCATCGTATTCTAGATAAGAATATCTTTACACGTACATGAAGAGAAAGTAATCATGCACTGCAAGTTCAAGAGAGAATATTCTCAACTGATGATATACCCGAAATAGTTGACTGTGCTTTTGTGTCCATTCGTAGGCTCTTCTCAGACCACTTCACTTACTTTTAGAGCTATCAACTGTCTTAAAAAATCATGTTGGCCAAGTAGCAATAAAAATATGATTAGAACCCATTTATACAATTGAATTTCGATCAACATAACTTTTGGCACCTTTAAAAAATAAAAGATTTTGGTCATGGTTCGAAAAAGGCCTCGACAAATTGACATTGGATGCTATAGTGCTTTAGTGCGCAAAGATGTGAATTGACCAAGTCTTAATTCAACAAGTAGCCCTGACAGCTTAGTGGAAAACGGGATTCATGTGACCGACCGTTGGGACATAAGGCTCGGTTCGGCTTGGTTTCGAAAAAGGCCTACAAAAGCATTCAACTGGACAAAACCGAAGGTACTGAAGAGGATTCTGGGAACACCATGGAAAAGAAGAAGAAACAAATCTAAGTTATCAAAAACCAAAACGAAACAAAGATCAAAGAAAGAAAGGTTTGGGAAAAAAGTAAATTTGAGTAACGCTACACAACCATACATCATTCAGAGAGCAGTACTGACCAGACAGAAGCAAGAAACCCGTGCTCTTGGGTTTTTTGACAATCTGGAAATGTGATGGTGTTTGATTGACAGATTTCCAAAATATGCAGGTGGGTTCGACGGAAGTAGAGAAGAATCATTGCGCAAGCATAGAGTAAGTAGGAGTAGGAGTAGTATGGGCGAATCAAAGGTTGGGTTGGAGGATGGAGACTGCATGTTGAAAATCGTCATGGCTCACGTCTCTGTAATAACAAGTGTTTGTCGTCTTCCTCGTTAATTGACAAGGGCGTTCAGTTCAACCGTAGAATATGTGTTTGGGATCTCTGGATAATTTATATACAATGACTCATTTTTAACTTGAACGAACATTTTTTTTTATCAACAACTTTGTTCTCATTTCAGTTGGTTAGACCGCTTGCATCTCACTAGGAGGCCAAAAACCGTTAATTTTTTGCATGAATAAAGTTAAATTGGTCAAATTGTTGTTCATCTGGCTCTTATGTTATCTGACCAATTTAATTATTACCGTTCATCGAGCTCTTATCGACATCCGACCAATTTAATTTTTTGCATGAATAATTAAGATGTCTAAAGCTATAAAATAAACGATTCAGATTATCAAAATTATATCGTGTTTGAAAAAATGTCTACCTAGGAAAGCCCCCAAAAAACAAAAGAGATTTCTTATCTTATTTATATTTTCGTCTGTTGGCCAAAAAATTTCTCCATTCGAACGAATTCAATTAGGCTACAATTTAACTCAAAAACAAAATTAAGAAAATTCAATTAGGATTTATACCATATGATATATTTTATTTGTTACTGTACTTGTTTACATATTTTGTAGATTATTGAAAACAATACAGATGTTATGGAGACAAAATCATATATCACAATGTTCTTAAGTTAATAAATGTGACAGGTTTTGACAACCTAATCCGTAAAAGAATACGATCTTGAATCAAACCAACTTGGAATGACATCTCTTGGTTTGGTTTGGTTCAAAGTTGCTCTAAGAGACACCCTTGTCCAAAGAAGAGGTGTCATTCCATGTTGGTTTGATTCAAAGTTGCTCTAAGAATATGAGCCTAATCTGGAAATTTTAACAAAATAAAAAGCTAGAAACTAACATTTCATGCTTTATTTGTATTTTCGTCTGCAAAATTCAATTTAATTATGGTAAAAATATTTTTAGTTTCTGAATTGCTCCCTTCTAAACGAATTGGATTATGAAGAATATTCAACTCAAAAGTAAAAGATAATTCAGAAAAAACCAAAAAAAAAAAAAAAAAGTGTAGAGTGAGGCCAAACAGCTTAGTGCAGTCTCAAGAGGTAAGGAATGAAATTCAGGCATTGTTTCACTTCTTTAAGTTTGAAATTTTGCAGGAATTTTAGTGCAAAACCAAACCATGTAACCCTTCGTAATAGTAGTGGGAAATCAAAAAATATTGGAAGGGCGTTGGAGAAAAGGCTAAACAAAAATGCATTCAAAAGCAATGAGGACTTAGATACACATGATACATTTAAGTGCTACTGCCTTCTGGTTCCCAATCTCTTCCGTTTCCATGGGGAGCCTGAAGTGTGTTATTCTAGAACACTAATAACATCCATCCCATCTTGTACAGCTTTTACCTCCCATTTCCAATCCAATTCAGAAATTTCCATCTTGCGTCCAACCAAATTTCGCGATAGTTTCACTAGACTATTTACCCTACGAAAAATGGCATCGTTTGGCTTTACAAAATGCTTCAATGTGATTCTGCAGACTCAGAATGAGACCAGTATTCCTTAACGAGCTGCGCAAATAAAGAATCTTCTCTCTTCATTAGATTCATCGGTTCATCATACTCCACCAATTTTCCTGCAAAAAGAACCAAAGCATTTGCTTCAGAAATTTGAAAAGAGTCCAAAACAAAGAGGTGCAGGATAGTGACACGAACAAGAGCTCAGGACACGACACAGACACAACAACACACCAATTTGACAATGTGTTTTATACTTTTTATTTGTTACTTATGTACTCCATCCGTCCCCAAATAACAGTCTAATACTCAATTTTGGGTTGTCCCTTATCCATTTTGAAAAGTTAATACGTAAAAGTTTATACAATTATTATTTTGTCTTTTTTTAAAGGCTAATGGGGAAAAATGGATGATAATTTTCAAAAGTAGAGATAAAAGTTGATGTGAAAGTTATAATGATGATGTCTCTCTAATAAATTAGAATTACAAAACTACACACTTAAAAAGGGTTGGAGGGAGTACATATTTTCATTGTAACTAATTGAAAACATATAACCATGATTTACATTCTACCAATTTTCTATACCCATTTGCCGAGCAAAACAAAAAAAAATTCTATACCCATTTGAGAAAAACAAGTTTCCCAGCAATACCAATGTTATGGAGACAAATCATCTACCATAATGTTCAATAAATGTGAAAAACAAGATCAATAGATGCAGATCATCTACCATAATGTTCAATAAATTAGAACTTGTACTAATTTTAATCTCTGGGCAAGTGATGGACACTCGTGTCCCCCAAGTATCAAAAGAGTGTCGGCTTCTGAAAAGATATATACTCCCTTTGTCCCCATTCATTAGATTCATTACACTTGTCATAACTTTATTTTCTCCTTTTACCCTTCAAACATCGTCATTACTTTTTTACTACTCCGTACTAGTAATTAATTAAAAAAGTGAAGGACAAAAAAGTAAATTCATCAACTTTTGCACTTTACTTTTGAATAGGGGCAATCGATTTGCGACCGCAAAAAGTGTCAAATGAGACCAAAGATTGGGGACGGAGGGAGTAAATTGTAAGAAATGTGTAGGGGAGTGTCTGATATGACACTTGATTTTCTTAGAAGTGTCCATGGTTCTTAGCCTGCAGGTTATTATAAAGTTAGGAGTTTAAGTAACAAAAACTAACCATCACTGATGGCTAGAACCATAGTGCAATCCATCACAGTAGGTATCCTATGGGCCACTGTGATCACAGTGCAATCAGCAAATTCAGTCCTGATTGTTCTTTGAAGAATCAAGTCAGTTGCATTGTCGATTGATGCAGTTGCTTCATCTAGCACCAATATCTTGCTTCTCCTCAAAAGGGCCCGGCCCAAACAGAAGAGTTGCCTCTGTCCCATGCTCCAGTTTGAACCATCTTCCACAACTGAAATAACAAGAGGGCTCACCGATTACTAGATCAGTAGAGATGGTAAAATGGACCCTATGATTGCGTTTGGATCATAAATTTGTGGAGGGAAGGGGAAAGGCGATGGAAAATGATGGGAAGACAAAGAAACAAAGTTGGCTTCTTCACATCATCATGTTCTTATCTTTTGCACTAAGATTCCTTTCCCACCATAAATCAATGATCCAAACGCAACCTACGTCACAAAGGAATTGCCTTCTTACCGAATGAGTCAAGGCCTAGTTCTTTCTCCTGAACAACTTCTCTAAGCTGACACTTTCCAAGAACCTTTTAAAGAAATGAATATAGGTCACAAAATTATTAATTGCAAACTCGTATACAAGACAAGCATACACACATGTGAATATTCCATGTACACACAGAAAAGGGTTCACATATTACCTCCCATATTTCTTTGTCGGTATGTTGAGATAAAGGATCCAAATTGTATCTCACAGTTCCATTAAAAAGAGTGGGATCTTGAGGTATAATCCCAAAACGGGACCTCAAATCATGAAGTCCAAGCATCGATATGTCTATTCCATCAACTACAATCTTCCCACCTGATGGCTCCACTAGACGGAACAAAGCACCTATCAGAGTAGTCTTCCCACTTCCAGTTCTTCCAACAATACCAATTTTGTGCCCTCCTCCAAATATACAACTTATCCCCCGAAGAACAAGTGGTGCATCCGGCCTATATCTGATCTGTTTCAACATCGTCTTTTGTTAGTTGCTATGCTAACCTTTATGTTAGTATAAATGCTGACGGATATATGATTTTACCAACAAATCCTGGAAAGTTAATGTGATTATCATTGTGTACGATATTTACCTGCAAATCTTGAATCTCCACCTTGCCCTCAGTAGGCCAATTGACTGGAGGTCGATTCTCCTCTATTACTTCAGGAGCTTCACTTGGTATATGCATGTATTGGTTGAGCCTTTCTACTGAAATAATTTGATTTGCAAGTATGCACTGGTTTTGAATGGAGAAGACAAGGGACATGTTCAATGAGAGACCGTAGGACAAAGCCATTCCAATAAATCCTGCAATAACATTAGCTGTGAGATATTCCCATATCACACAATAGAAGGTGATTGTGTGTCTGTCAATCTATTTGATAATTATTACTAGCGTGCAAAAACAGCACAACTGTTTGCTCTCTTGTTGATTATCCAACTCTTTTCTTCACCGTTGATCTTTAACTACTTATTTGATAGTTGCAGGTATATCAGTCCAAATAAAATGTGGCAGCAAGCAGTCAGACCCTACACAGATGAATGGATGATATGTGGATGGGACTGCGAACCCATGCCTCCACCCCTCCTAGAAGCATAGTGTCCCTTACGACACTACTTGGGCCTCTCGGCCACAGGCCTCCTTGGAAAGAGGACGCCTCGATTTCGCAAGATAGAAAACAACCCTGGACACTCTGAGGAGACCTCGAGGGGGCACTCATCATCATTGGATAACAAGCCAGGTCCAAGTACATTTGTGCGTGACATTTGGAGGATGAGTGGGTTGGAAGCTAGAGCTAGCTCTTTGACGCGAGGCAAACCCCTCCTCAAGGACAGTTCCCGGGCTTTGAGCTTCTTTCAGATAGACCAAGACGACAAGAACCAACCATCGGATACTGTCACTGACATGGTTAGATCGCGGCTGCTCCACTGAATGTCAGAGACATGTCCATGACAAATGACTTCCACTGCTCGTACCCTGTATGAACACCTAAGAGAGACGCCCCGTGTCCTCACCAGAGTGGTCTTCCTATTAGTACACACACATCTATATACGGAATACACCCCCACACCAGACAAAGAACCATTCTAGGTTATATTCTCCATTGCTTGGTCTCTTGCTCCAGGTTTCTCCAACAGTCACCATATCTACACCACTTTCATGGGCTATCCAGAACAATCCCCCCCCCCCCCCCCCCTTTCGGGAAGACCTATTGCATCCAGATGTGCAAGGTCCAGTTTCAAGTGTCAACCGTTGAATTGCTGCTTGCCTATTATTTTTAGATTGTCGTCTTCACCTCGACCTTTCTATTTTGAGAGACAAATAGTTTAGTTTCTATATTTTAAGAAAGCTATGGTTGACCCCTTCTGCTTTTAAGATGCAGATAAGGTTCATCTCTCATGATCTCGAGACTCAAAAGTCATAGACCATATACCCCCACAATCCATGACCTCGTTGGTTTCTGCTCTACCATGTTTCTCTCTCTATTTCTACCTTTCTTCCTCTTATTTATTTGACACAGTGTAATGACTCAATATAAAATAAGACAGAAAGAATACTTATTTAATCTTCAAATGCACAATAAATTTGTTTGGGATCTAGAACAATTAGAATAACACCCACCGGAGCTGAAAGTTCCCGGAGGAAGCAAAACCATGCAGAGTGCTGATGAGGAGAAAACGATTGCACTCAGTATTCCAAGCCGCTGGATCAACCACTCATTTGCTGCAAAACTGTGGAAAAAGGGACTAGCATTTATATCAATGAGGTCAAGATTCTTTACAAAGAATCGACCCTCCTCCTTAAATGCTCTAATCGTCATGCATCCTGCTATTGATTCAGCAAGATGATTGGCTACAAAAGACTTGGTCGTGCCATTTATCCGCATCAATTCTTTTGCAGAGGAAAAGTAGTATCTCTGTTGAAAAGAATTCCAGTTTCCAAAAGAATTAGTTGTCGATCACACCAGATCTTTTAAAGTTTTATGCAACGGTTATCATTTTCAATTTGTTTCCTACTCTTTCTTTGACCCAATAGGATCAACAAAACTTGTATCCAGTTTATATAATACTTTATGACATTGTAATCACTCATATAAATACTTCAAATTCGTAGGAGATATGATATGCTAAAAACCATTAGATTCGTAAATAGTCTACACTTGCGGTGAAATCTCTTGAACTGCTTATGGAATGATGATCTATGCGGTTATGTTTTCTGTTTATTTATTTTTTGAATCATAAGCAGCATTTATTACCAAACAATCCCTGAATCTCCAACTTGTCAATGTGTGTGTAGTGTGTACAAAGTTTCACAACATGTTGATTTGTCAAATCATGTAATATTCGTAGCATACTTCCAAATTATGCATGTCGCTGATTCAAGAATTTACATTTACATATACCTCTCAAGAATTACCTGTAAGCGAATTGCCAAAAACAGCATTGGAATAGAAACAAAGAGGACTTGCCACGTAACTACAGCTAACACTGTAAGGTTAGCATAAGAATTCATGGTAGCGCCAACACTGAAGATGAAGCTAAATGGAACATCAATATCCACAATACTCAAATCAGCTGACACCTACATATTGGGATAAAAAAAGGTAAACAAAGAGGAAAGGTTAGTTTCACGAACATTCTCAACTCCAATATATATACTATTTTTGAGATACGTACCCGACTCAGTATCCTTCCCAAAGGTGTAGAGTCATAAAATGACATGGGAGCTCGGAAAAGGGAGTTAAGGAGCTGTGAAAACAATGATTTTGAGGACTGCATACCCAAAGAAACTGTGGACATAGATCGACCAAGCAAAAATATTGTCGATGAAGATCCAATCACTAAATAAACAGTTATCAATCTCAATGTGCTAACATGAGGATTATCAACATTGGCAGCCATCCAAGAGTTCTGTAGTATCTGACCAATAACGAATGTAAGGTGACAGAAACAAGCCATGGAGAAATACAAGTAGCCTTTGTTCTGATTCAAGTACTGTATGAAAGGCTTGATACCAATGTCTCCTACTTCTCTCTCTTCTAGTTTAATCAACTGATCACCTCCAGATGTTTTAGAATTATTTTCTCTCTGAGTCTTCCTTATCTCTTTGACTGGAGTTTCCCGCTTCTTTGAAGGAGTTACCTCTGCAAGCTTTTCAGCCCCAGCTGTCTCTTTGTGTGCATTGACTAGGTCCTGAAATTCTCGACTTGAAGCCAGTAGCTGATGATAAGATGCAGCATGCAGAACTTCTCCATCCGACAACAACTGTAAAGAGAAATGGAAAATGTAACAACAGTTTGTCTGAAGCAATGAATGCTAACAATGACATAAACAGAACTCTATTTGTAAGGAAAAAGAAACATTCACTTGGAATGCACGCAAAATGACTTAAGTTCTCTAAATATGTGAATTGCGCTACCCATCCCTAGTCTCACATGGACCAGAATGCTAAAAATGGTTAAACAATGAAAAGAATAGCTGCTCTTTTCCGCAGACTTTGTCGGTAAAAAAAATGCGATATTTGGAGCCTTGACGCATTCATTCGAGTCCTATAGAAGGTTTTGAAGTACTTCAAGAAAAGGAAAGTCATGGTTCACTAAAATAGTAGAAAGTAGGTGAACAAGTATGTGATACATTTGGAGCTGCAACTACGAAGTAAGACAATGTTGAAGTTGTTACATGGTCTTGGGTAGAACTCAACCCTAAAAGCTAGAAATGAGGGTGCCCTCACGCTTATATACTTAATATTACTTTGGTACCTAGGAGATGTGGGACTTCACTTCATAGAAGTGTCACCATTTCACAGAAAAGATCAGCAAACAAGCAAACATCATCGTAAGGCAATGATGTACTTAATTGGATGATCCAATAGCGTAAACCATAATTTGTTACAAATTGCATGTGATTCACCAACCACAACATCCCAAATGGGTATAATAAACCGTGCTCAACTTCACTGCCTAATGTAACTGCACCAAGAATTCAATGAAAATAACTTATGAAACAAAGTATAGAGGGGAAGCTACACATACCAAAATAGAATGGAACGCAGGAAGAAAATCCACTTGGTGAGTTACAAGTAAGACCGTCTTTGTTGAAAGTGCTCCCATAACATATTCCTGCCACAACCAAGTGAGTTTGCACCATAAGCTGCCAATAACAATAGTAAAAATGCAATAATGCACAATAGCACAAAATGAAATTAGTTACATTGAATAGGCTGCTTGCAGTGTGCGCATCCACGGCACTGAATGGGTCATCCAAGAGATATATATCAGCATCCTGATACAGCGCACGAGCAAGTTGGATCCGCTGCTTCTGACCACCGCTGAGATTAACACCTCTTTCCCCTATTTCTGTGAGATCTCCATAGGGTAGCAACTCAAGATCCTTCATCAAGGAACACTTCTCTAATGTTTCTTGGTATCTTTCATTATCCAAGGCTGACCCAAATAAAATATTATCTCGTATACTTCCAGTCTGTATCCATGTTGATTGAGAAACATAGGCAATAGTTCCATATACTCGAATCTGTTAATAAATATGAATTAGAACCAGTTTGGCCGTTGATCTCCAAATTCTCCTAACTTCTTCAAAGGGGGATAAAGATTATCCCCAAACATATTCACACAACCATGAGGTCCATGACTTTATAGAGCAGAATTAGAATAACAGGTAATACAGTTGTTATGAAGTTAAGACGTACTCATTAGCTATAAATAAAAAGGAAGTAAGCAGCAAGTTACTTACAGTTCCCTGGGTATTTGGAACCTCTCCAAGGATTGCAGCCAGAAGAGTCGATTTGCCCGACCCAACCTCTCCACATATAGCCAACTTTTCGCCAGGTCTAACTTGTAAATTAATATTTCTTAGCGTGGGCTTTGCTGGATTCACTTCCCAAGAGAAACAAGCAGATTGGATGGAAATGGCAATGTCTATGTTGCTTTTTTCCCGGATATTTGCATTTTCTAGTTCAGGTGCCTCAAGAAACTTCACAATCCTAGAGAATGCAACTTTTGCTTGAATGGTCACCCCTATTACATCCGGTATAGATCTCACAGGGTCCTGAACAAGACGTAATGTTGCCACAAATGTGAAAACATTACTAGCATATAAAGGAACTCCAAGATAGTAGCATGCAGCAAAAGTGGCCGTTGAGACCAATACCGGAGATGTCCAAAAGAGAAAGCCATTGTATGACTTACGCAACTGAACTGCTAATAACCATTTATATTCCACATTCCTCAAGTTTTTAATGACGTTCTTGAAATGACTTTCCCATGCATATAGTTTCAACACCTTCATGTTCACAAGTGCCTCTTGACTAGCCTTCAGCCGCTCATCTTGGGCCACCATGAGCTCAGACTGGAATTTATGCTGTAATTTAGCAAGAGGAGCGTTGCAAAGCACTGTGAGAATTATCACCACCATGGAGGCGATTGTAGCCAGCCCTACTGCATGGTATAGGATTATTAAGGCAAAACACAGCTGGAGGCTAGTTGTCCAAGTCTGATGAAACCAAAAAGGAAACTCTCCTACCCGATAAGCATCCACACTAACATAGTTTGTTATCTCACCAACTGAGTGCATCATCCTAGCAGCATTGGATAGTTTTAATTGCTTCTTATAAATGGCTGCTGTTAATAAAGACCTCACTTTCAGACCCAGAAGTCTGCTACGAAAATACCACTGCCTTTGTGCTAAGGACTCTAAACTCTTTGAAAGGAAAAGTGAGATGGCTAACACATAACCCTCATATTTAAATGTTTCTTTTCCTTCAGCTACCCTAATAAAGGCATTAAGAAGCAGTGGACCAGCAGATAGAGTAACTATTGTCAGCAGCGCAAAGAATCCAGACACCAAAATCTCCTTCCAATGGCATAAAATAAGTGTCTTCAACACTGACGGTTGGACTGAGGGATTGAGTCGTTTTTGCTTGTTGAATTGCTCCATGAATACCAAGTAACAAGCTTCGGCTCGATCTTCCTCGCGCAATTTGGGTAAATCTGCATCCCCGAGAGTTTTCTCCCTGCCCCTTGTCATCAATGGATTCAACCACCAAAAGGACATTTTACTGAAAAAGTTGGCTTTTGAGAAAGGAGAAACAGTGACAACAGACTCAGTTTTACTGCTGCCATTGACCTCGCCATTCAATGGGGTATACAAAATATCGTCAATTTCTTCATATTTCCAGCCCTTGTAAGTGCATAGCAACAATAAGCTTGCTCCAAAAAATGACAATACATCCAAAGCTACCTTAATGGACGCTTCTTGGATACTTATAGCGGAAAAGAGAGATAAACCACAAGAAATTCCAGAAAATAAGAACGCAACAATAGATAAAAGCTGCAATGAAGCTTTCGGAAAATCTCTTCCCCGAAGGCTTACGGGTAACCCCACTGAAAACCATGTTAACCCCTGAACCAAAATAAGTAACAACCAATGCAAAGGTAAAATTGAATTGGTCAACCTTAACATCTTCACTAGCACCCAAATACCCAAGCACAAGTATATCACTCCCAAAACAGCATTGAAAATGGCGGATATAATCTGCAAGCGCGTTCTGCCATGAAAGTGGGCTCGCGTGCCTCCAAATTTTGATGATTTCTTCCGAATGATATTGAATAAGAACATGACCATGATCAGTATGTCAAACCCAATAATCATCGCATGGTTCATACAAGACGAAGGTTCTGTTACAAGCTTGAAGTCAGTGCTGCAATGGCTTTCCATACCAGCTGAACAATCAGATTCCCCGCAGAACACAGCCCACAGGCCCTCCATTTCTTTTGTTAACCCTCTTGCACAGCAATGTCTTCGCTGCATACAACAAATGATGTATAAGTCTAGCAATTACATACACTGGATAAGTAGAGAGTCTAGCTAGAGTAAGATGTGTCCTAGTTAACTGCAAATGAGAGATGGTGAAATCAAACTCTTTACAAGAAAAATCAAAACGCACGTTGCTACCACGGCCTCATGCAATTATTGCAACCGAAGAATAACCAAACATGTTAGAAGGGAACCCAACTTTTGAAGGTAACCAACTGTTATAGCATCCAACTCAAAACTAATTGACAATGAGTGGAGAGGCCGCCCAAGTTCATATATACTAGCTTTGGAGATTATTATTAACAATGTGGGAAAAACTCTAACACTCCCCCACACGTGGAGAGTCCACAAAGGATCCGGAACATACGGATCACAAAGAAACAAAGTACAACTATGGCACAAACAAAGGGAAAAAGCCTCCGAAAATCTATTGGCAATGAGCGGAGAGCCGCTAGGCTCATATTCTGATTTTCGAGTTGATAAATAACCGATGTGGGACAAATTCCAACACTAAGAGCATCTACATTTGAGGCTCTTTAAAAATGTTGGTTATATGACAAAAAGTGTAATAAGTGGGTCCCAAAATTGTGTGTTAGAGTGTTGTTAGGTAGGATATAAAAAAGTGATCCATTTGATACTGTTAAGGCACTTTAGAGTATTGGTTAAGTGTTAGAAGTGGGACCCAAGTATTACTACCTTTCTCTCACATGGGCACCTTTTCCCCTCTTTTTTTTCTCTCACCTGACAAACCCCTCCCTGCTCTCTCTCTCTCTCTCTCTTCCGTCCCTCCTCTCACTCTCTCTAGATCTCTTGTTTCATTCACATGGACCTCACTTAGAGTGCCCCAAAATACAAGTTGCAGGTAGCAACCATTTAGCTTCCGACACAAAAGTTGTACCCTAGCCCACTCCTTAACCCGATCAAATGGAGAGGAAAAAGGAAGAATTTTGATTGTTATCTGTGTGAGTTAGTAAAAACTGACTCTAAATTGAGCCTAAATGACTCAATTTTAACACTTTTTGTCATATAACAAACATTTTTGAAGAGCCCCAAATGTAGATGCTCTAACTATCCCACATCAGCCCACTAACTGCCATAGCTGCCATGTCCGCAGCGTAGAGCTCACTCTGCAAAGAAGGCAGTTTTGGGCTAAATGGTGATATTGCTTGTCAAAGATGAAGTGGTATCACCACTGCATTCAAGTTTTTTCCCTTGTTTAAAGTTTAAACCATTAGAAAAAAGAACACGAAATTAAAGAAAAAAAAACAATTCATAAAAAATATTTGTCTCCAAAAAGAATACACAAGAACTAACATATAATGTGGGGGGTCTACTTCTGAAAGTAGTAACACATTCATAATAATTGTGAAGCCAACATACCTTATGGGCAAATAGGTAGGACCTTTATGTTCCTGCACTCACAGTTGTTTCCCTGAGGAGCCCAACTAAGAACACAAGCTGTAGATCATGCACAGCATAATTCAATTAAGAATGATGAGATGCGTGTGTGGTGATTGTTTTCTATTTAAAGATGCATATCTTCAATCAAGAAAAAGGAATCATGCAAAGCAAGTTCAACATAAAGTATTCTTAATTAATTAGAAATTCAAAATGCTTTTGCGAAAATCAATGCAAACGAAGAAAAAGGAGACAATATTTCTAAAGTTAACAAACCCAAAACCAAAAACGAAACAAAGAACAAATAAATGTTTGTTCTTTGTTATGGGTTTTTTTTTTTTCCCCCGAGAAACTCAACCGTACATCATTCAGTGAGCAAAACTGACCAGAAAGAACCACGAAACCAGTAATCTTCGTCAACCCAGAACGATTAACAGAAACCCATTTGTCTATGGTGAAATTAGAGAGTGTTTGATCGACAGATTTTCAAAATATTATTGAGGCGAGTAGAGGCGGTGTTTTGATACATTACGGAACGAGAGAGACGGTGCTCAACGGAAGTGGGAAAAAACATGGAGCAGTGATTAATGCAAAAGTTTAATAAGTAGTTATAAATTGGGTGGCGTATCTAAATAAAGGATGGACGATGGGTACTGGAGTGAATGGAGATTGCAAGTTGAAAATCGTCATGGCTCACGCCTCTGTGTAGGAACTGGAAACGACAAATTGGTGTCGTCTTGTTCTCTCGATCACTAATTTCAGATTCGTATCTAGTGTTTTTTAACGGAGTAGCACTATAATACACAACTCTTAT
This sequence comes from Gaultheria prostrata, assembly GCA_036023075.1. Lineage (NCBI taxonomy): Eukaryota > Viridiplantae > Streptophyta > Magnoliopsida > Ericales > Ericaceae > Gaultheria > Gaultheria prostrata. The sequence continues at coordinate 20,804 of JAXBDA010005135.1, forward strand.
TTGAGTATATATATCATACCCACTTGGATAAATATTTTAATATAAAAGTAATGAGACACGAAAAATATTACGATTGTAATAAAATGCTATAATATAGACCATACAATAGATACATATGATATACATTTTTAATGAGTGTGTATTGTAGAGTTCTTTTTTTAAAGAGAGCATAATAGTTATACTAAAAATTACTCCATCCGTCTCAATTTATTTGCTCACTACGAAACTACGTGCAATTTTCAAACTAAAAAATAATGTACTTGAAAAAATAATTTTCTAATCAATGTGGATCTTGTTTGATAGATCTCATTGAAAACTTTAATATGATGCAAAAAAATTCAAAAATTATTTTGATAAGTACATTAATTTTTAGTTTGAAAATTGCACGTAGTTTCGTAGTGAGCAAACAAATTGGGACAGAGGGAGTATTTATTTTTTCAGTTGTATTCTTAACTTTTCGAATTTGATTAACATTTTCACCAAGTTTCATAATTAATTTGTGCACATGTATTATTTAACGTCTCCAAATAAAATATGAGACTATCAAAATGGAACGGATGAAGTATTTATTGATGTTGATAAAAAAAAAAGTATTTATTAATGCATATTCTCCGTTGGCGAGCCCCCACATTGCTTGAGTATAAAATAACAAATGAATAAAAAATTTAAGAATATCTTCAGTCATTGTAAATTAGTTTTGGTTCCCCGTGCTCATGAAAGTGACACATGAAATTCAGTGTAGCCGAATTTATCTATCCATTGAAACTGATTTTGAAGATGGTCGTTGAATTTTATTTATTTCTTATTCGTTTTTGAAGTCGTGGATTGAAATTGGTTGGGTCAGCATGGGATTTTGTTCACAATAAAAATAGTTTAACTTCTGGACACAATATCATATCACAAAATGTTTCATATGTAACTACTAAAAAAATACAAAATATTACATCTTTTGACTATTTTCTTGTCATTGACGGTTGTAGCCTTGTAGGTTCGAACTTCGAAGCCAATCGTCAACATCTAGTGGCGGTCCTGGCTGATTCACTTGGAACTTGGATTACCTGTGTACGTGGTGGAGGAAGGATTTATACGTAGCAGGTGCCGAACTATATACACTCCTACCTTCACCAAGCTTCCCATCCAAACCAATATAATTCGGATCCGTCCGGACTTCAATGTTCTGGACCAAATTTCGACGATCCGAACCGTTAGATGTGTTAAAAACGTGTTTTTAAGATCTGAATCAAGAATTCGTGAAAAAAAAAAAACTCGGAAGGGGTTGATCGGAGCAGTTTTTGTGAAAAATGCTAAATATAGCGTTTTTCACAAAAATTGCCCCGATCAACCCCTTCCGAGTATTTTTTTTTTCACAAATCCTTGCGATGGACCTTAAAAATACGTTTAAAACACATCTAACGGTTTGGATCGTTGAGATTTGGTCCGGAAAGTGACAAAAACACGATAGTCCGGATTTTATTCCAGTCCGGACTGGAAGTGAACTCCTCCTACCTTGATTACAAAAAATATAATTAAATATATATTATTAGATGTTATTTCAAAGGAATGTATAAGAGCATCATTATGTGGCTCTCTACTTTAACTTTTGAGTTAAAGTAGAGAGCAAAGTCTCCAAAAACTTTAAAAATCAGGCTCCTCAAATGCCTCCCTAATTTGCTACATTTTGTAACTCTGCTACAGTAACCCCTCAAATTTAGGTAGGCACTGTTCACGCACCAAAAGATGAGAGGGAGGGAAGAGTAAAAGTTTGAATAGAGAGTCTGATTTTGTGAGTTTTTTTATAAAGTGGCTTGTTAAAGTTTGAATAGAGAGTCTGATTTTGTAAATTTTTTGAAAAGTGACTTGTTAAATTAGTAAAAGTTATTTTTGAGGTTAAATTTGATATTTTTTTGGGTGTGTGAGATAAGGATGCTCTTAGATTGTATGAGTTGTCAGCTAACTTTATAAACATAATTTTAAAAAATAGTTGGTAATTTGAAATTTTTAATATTTTTTACTCCTTCGTGCATGCATTTAACTTTCCAGCATGTTTTAATTAATCATTGCATTTTCCTGTACGAGATTTTATTCTTCTACAGTACTACAGTATTTTTTTGTAGAACGCAGCGATGCTTACGGGTTGGTTGCGTGCACATCATCCACGAACAAATTCGAACCGTACATGTCAACAAATCAACAGTCCAGATTTTAAAGACTCTATTACCGGTAATAGAGTCTTTAAAATTCAGACCTTCAAAAACACTTTTGAACGGTCGAGATGCACCGTCTGTGCACGATACGTACACGTATCTTTTTTGTTTTTTTAACTGTGTACGAGATTATATACAACTCTAAGAGGGTGTTCCACTAAGCTAGTTTTTTTGTTTTTTTGGCTTTTCAAGGCTTTTTATGTAATGTATTGTGAGAGAGTGACTGCTCGATTTTAGGAATAAGCTAACTTTTTGACTTTTTTAAGTTAATGGAATAGGTCCTAGGTAACATTTTGTGTTTGTCTTATTAGAGCATCCCCAACAAACTCCCTAAATTTTTCTCTAAAAAATGTAGTGAACAGTGCATATTTTTCATTTTACCAACCAACATCTTCAACAATTCCTCCATATTACTCTCCCTATTTAATTAAATAATGGAAAAGTGAGAGAGAGAGAGAGAGAGAGAGAGAGAGAGAACGAATAAAAAAATAATGAGAGAGAGAGAGAGAGAACGTGGGGAGGAAGAGAGAGAATGTGGGGAAGGAAGAGAGAGAAATAATTAAATAAGGGATGGGTAGTGAATAGTGTCTCCCCAAATGAGGGGTTTTTAGTGAGGCGCTGTAACAAAAATTATTTTAGGGAGGAATTTAAGTAATCTCTTGGGGCTTGACTTTGGGATTTGACTCCCTAAAATAGGGATAGTGATGAATTTGAGTCATCTAGTCCATCGACTATAATCAATAATGGATCGTACGTGTGATGGGTCTATTGGGAAAAACAAGACCAAGACCACTCATGGCCGCGTCCTATTATGGAATCAAATCCTCTGTTCCAATTTTCCTGTTCCTCTGTTCCCGCACATTTTCAACCCTTGGATACATGTTTTTTTTTAAAACACCAAAATTGCAAAACACAATCCAATGGCTCCAAAACAGTTGGGCATAGGGGAACAAGCATTTTTTTGTATCAGAGGACCTGATACCTCCTATTATGTGGTGGGTGAAGTTAGAAATTTTAATTGGTGGGGTCAACAATTAAATTTTTATACAAGATATATTTTTATGTAAAAGTAAATTAATTTATGAGCTTAATTAGAAGGTAGACATACGCTTATAAATCTTTTTTTTTTTTATAATTGATTCTTAAAAAGACTTATTATATTTTAAAAATTGTGCATAATAGCTTTATTCATACTATTAATTCTCGAAAAGAATAGAACGCTTGGAGTTTCTTTGCATTTGAAGCAAGTTGGGTCAATTTATAAATTTTTTAGAGGGTCAAAATTTAGTTGCAAACTACTCCATCAAACATGCTTGTGAGGAATCAAAGTGAGTCAAGTGGCTCCACTTGTAACTTCCTAGCTCCGCCCATTGGTGGGTCTAAATCACAATAGAAGCATCATATACCTAATTCGTTGAGGAGGTGAAAGCTTCTAGGCAAAAAATGTTACTTATGTTATTAAGATTCACAATTTTATTCATGATTTTATGAACAAATGAACACTATCTTTCTTTAATTATTTCCATATACACTTTGTCAATCACATGTATCCTAAGAGTTAGGGTAACGGAATACTATTGAAGCAGATCTAACTGAACTAAGGTATTTCCATGCAAGAGAGACTGGTGTAATAAGTTAAAAGGTTGAGGGCGCAATGTATTTTGCAAAAACCTTAGGGGAGATTGCTATAAATTTCCCTTAAACTTATGTAGATTTATGTACGTAGCAACATCTTTCATTATTTTCGCAAAAAGTTGTACTAGTGGCCCCATGTCAAACCAAATCAAACTTTAAGCTCCATCAATAAAGTCGGCTCATTAATCCTTATATACTGTATTTATTTATTGTACTATGTAGTGTCCCTAATAATCAGAAAATCATAAAATCCTCCACTCTCATTTGCGTCTGAAGTAGGGCTGCAGTCGAGCCGAGCTGAGCTTTGTGGTGTTCGAGCTCGACTCATTTGCTTAACGAGCCTAAAACTCGAGCTCAAGCTCTGTAGTAAACGAGCCGAGCCCTTATTGAGCCGAGCCGGATTAATTAACTTAATGTGCCTCTTTAAACGAGCCGAGTCTATTAAACAAGCCGAGCTTTTGCGAGCCGAGCCAAGCTTTCGCGAGCTGAGCTCGGCTCGTTTAGTAAAAAAGTCCAAAACTCGAGCTCGAGCCGTAAACGAGCCGAGCTGAGTCAAGCCTTAATGAGCCGAGCAGCGAGCTGCTCGCGAGCAGCTCAGCTCATTTGCAACCCTAGTCTGAAGTAATAAGACAGACTTTAAATTTATTTGCTAAACTATTTTCTCTCTTTAAAATCACATCTCCTCTCTTCTTATGTTTTTTATTTTTAAATTAGAGGAAAAAAGACGTATCTTCACATTAGATCCCCAAAGTGTTAACATTCGCATCGTATTTAAACTCGATAAAATGGAGATAGAAATGTGTGAATTGTCAATGGATGGAGCTCGATTCTTCAGCGTACACTTTCGGTGACTATATATATATGTGTGATCATCAAAAAATAATCAAATCATATACAGTAGTAAGTGACTTAGAGCAACCCCAACAATAACTCCTCAAAAAAGTTTGTGAACAGTGCATATATCTATTATAACTTGACATTTTTTCTATCAACACTCCAACAACACTCCCTATTACCCTCCCTATTTTTAATAA
>JAXBDA010005136.1:0-25673 GCA_036023075.1 Gaultheria prostrata
CTAAGAGCCAAATTAAACTAGAATTCAGCACTTTTGAGTCAAACACCGTTCGTCCGTCTCTGTGGTTCGACTCCGGTACTTCCGGATTATTGTGCTACACTGATTGGTAGTCCTGCGCTTGGGACGTATTTTTTAGTCTTTATTTTTAGTCACCTGGTCGGTCAAGCAGCTGCCATCTTAAAAGTGATAACATGAAATTAGCAATGAGACTTAGTAGCAACCTAGCTAGCTATCTAGGTAGATTACAAATTGGGTAAAGCTTGATGCATGGTATGAATCCTATGAGGAAGGTAGCTAGGGTAGATTAGGACATTGTCAGATTCGTGCAAATAATATGCAGGACCTCGTGCACGGTCGATTTCAAGGGGGGGGCCTATAACTGGTTCCTATCTTATCCCAATTCACTTTATTTATGCCTGGTCATTTTTAAACCAATAATTGTGGCATCTACATGGTTGTTTTCTCTCCCATTTAAGAGAATAGCCTGTAATATATTGGGTTCATTTGTAGGTTCTTTTTTGGAATCAACTTAATTATGAGAATTGTCTGTATTTAAAAGTTCGTTGAGAACATCAATCATACATTTCCGAATCATGTTAATCAGACATCAATCTATACATGATCCTCACCTGTTCATCTAGAGATCAATAAATTTGATTCAGCATGTCTATCTAATATGTTTTTCGTATGTATAAATGTCCTTTGGAGTTGTATTAATCACGATTTGATCAGCATATTTTTTGGATGGTCGATGTTTTTGGCCGAGTCTAACAAATGAACAGTTCCGAATCATCAGGTAGACTAAAAAAGGATCCAAAAATAGACTCGACATTACGATTAATATTTGAGTCCGAAAAAAGAGGATAAGTTGTAACTACAATTAAGGAAACTAATTTAAATGATGCTTGACGGTGCACTTATTGTTCTCAAGTATCCATGGCAACTATGAATTGCTTTTACAATAGTTACAGCGCTGCATACATTTGATGATCTCAGAATGACATAAAGATGAAAATTTAGCATAGATTCCTTTACAAAATGCTGGAAAAAATATTCAAACAAGACACAAAGATACCCAAAAGAAAAACAATAGTATATCTTTTTTAGGGACATACCAAACATATGTGGACTTAATCACATGGGCAGAGCCGTCTAATTACTCCCCCGCCCTAAAATGATAGTCCGCCCGGTTCGAATTACAATAAGTTAAATGCAATTTTTTCAAGAAAATTTTGCTAAACAAGAAAAAAAATTGAACTTTTTCTTTAAAAAGATATACTATTTTTAACTTATCATTTTGGGAAACGCATTATCATTTTGGATAGAGGAAACATTAGGAAGATGAGATACCCAAAAGGGCATTGCACAAAACTAGACGTCACTCTTCCTAACTAATCTCTATTATACTGGTTGCAACTGTCCGGCTTGAAATATTTTTCCTAAAACATACAAAAAACAAAAACTTTACTACCAAGTTTTGCCAAACAAGAAAAAGAAAATCTAAGTGTCCAACATCTCCGTCAATATAAAAAAAAAACATATAAAATAACTAATAACAAATATTTTTTATGGTAATTAAAATAATTCGTAACATTAATTATCCATGTACGGCGGCTTACGCATCCGTTCCTAGTCAGAATACAGAAAAATTGCAACAAATGATCAAGAAAATTCATAAGAAATCACCATAAAAATTACGCGAAACAAGAACCATATATACGAAGCTTGCAACTAGCTATAAATATACTCCTACGTAACTTTTTTCTCTATACTATTCATTAATCCGTAGCTAGCTAGCTATATAAGAATATACTTCTCACATCCATAATATTTATATACTAACATAAGATTTTTTTATGCAGTGCGTACCATAGCTTAATTTCTCCATTGCAAAAAATGGGAGAGTCTACGATGCATCCAATAATCTTAGAAACGATTAGGATTAGAACTACAAACGGACAGATGGTACGGACCAATTAGGCATTTTTATTTAATTAGTAATTTGCAAGCGTATTAGTTTAAGGCTTAATCTCATGTGGACCAATTACCTGCCACATGATAATTAAAGTTTTATACCCTTGAAAATGACCTTTTGTTTTCACGCATTTAATCCCGCGGGACCCATGTGAGGGTCATTTTGATGGAAACGGAATAGTACTGTAAAACACTTTAGCACGAAAAATTATTCCATGCACTTGCGGCCTTGCCCCAGGCCTCTCCTCAATACTCATTTCTGTCAAGTCTTAATTAAGACTAATTTAGGAATTTTACATAAATGTGTAGTGAGGAATTTTGGGTTTTTGTGAGGGAAAGGGGACTTATCAGATTTATTTTATGTCCAATCCGGTTCAGTTTTGAGCTTTTGTGGGTTCCTTTTGAGCCTATAACAGAGTTAGAATTATTTATTAATCTACGGAGCTTGTCAAGTTATCAATCACAAGAAAAATTAGTTTAATCGAATATCGATAAACACATGAACGAAACAAATTTATATAAAGAAAATGTGATGACAAAAAATAATTGAAGCTTTAGATTACTCATTTTTTCGTGTGGAAATTTGTTTGGTTCATATAACTATCGATTTTCAATCAAGTTAATTTTTGGTGTGACTTACGAAATTGATGAGCTCTACATACTCATTCGTTTCTGATCATCATAATTGTCCCGATAGAGATCCACAAAAACTCAAAATTGGACCGGACTGGACAGAGAAAATAAAGTGGGGGCTGGACCTCGATCTGCCCGCCACTTAGTGCCACTGAATAATCTCTCCTTCAGCACCCCGTTCTAAATATCCCATTTAATCATTGCTTCTCCCACTAATTAAAGATATCAACTTGGTTTGACAGACTCCAAACGTCACTCTCTCATTGGCTGAGACCACCTCACCCCTTTCCCTATTTTAGTCAACTAGTACACACTAGACAGTGACTCACTCCGATTCCTTTTATAGTAAAGTGATTAAATTTAGAGGTTTGCTATTTGTGGGGCCTACTCGTGAATTCCATACAAATCATTTTAGTCGTTTGTTATGCTAAAATATGTTTTTTGGGCTTGTAAAAAATCAAATCAATTGAATAAGTATAAGTATTTGATCTAAATTTTTAATTTTTGATCGAATGATTAGATCAAGCACTAAGAATTATCCGATTAACTAATTTTTTGCAATGGCACTCGATAAATATTTTAAAGTTAATGAACGGCTCGGACTGGTGGTGTAGGACTCGAAAGTATGCCCCACAGATCCGTGCGCATGGTTTTTTTCGCTAAATTTATAGTTTATCCATGAGTATGTGGATGATGACTGCGTCAACGGCGTAAAGATCAGAGTGTTATCTCATGCCAAGATCTCGCACAAATGATATAATCTGATTATTAAATTCAAAATAACTTTTTGAATTATTTTTAAAAAATCAATTCGATCGGATAACTGTAAGTAATTAATAGTACAATGTTCAACTTTTTAATTCATAATTTAAGATCCTAAAGTGAATGAATTTTAAATAAACTCAAATCATTGAATCAAATATTTACAGTTATTCGATTAAGCTAAATTTTTTGAGAACCACTTCAAAAATTATTTTAAAATTAACGAACGAATCGCATCATTTGTATAATACCTAGAATGAACCCTATACATCTATATGTGCACTGTTGGTGAACTCTGGTGGGTACTATAGACTTACAGTTAAAGATAGGGAGGATAAAAAAATAAAAATAAAAAAACAAAAAACAAAATATAGAGGGGTAGTTATGGAATTAACAGATAGAGAAAATGTGTGAACTGTGAAGTGGATGGTGGGGATATTAGAGGGTGGAAGGAGGCGGGGACAACAGGGGAACCCTCCACCCAGGCGACAAAATCCCCGTTTAAACGGGGAAACGTGGGGGTTAGTATTTAGTACTTAGTATTTATTTAATTAATTGATTAAATACTTTGTTTGTTTAATTTTCTTTTCTTTTTCTTTGAAGTTTAATGTGAGTAACAGGTTCCTTTTGACATTGACTGCTTTGGCCTTATAAGTTGATCCTATAAAGTTACACCTGAAGCCGGCCCACCACGGCGGCTATTACTTCCACTACCACCTGCCTTTCCGCCGTGGCGCAACCCTTTTAGAATAGCCTTTTGGTATGAGGAGTTCAATTTAATTTTCCCACTTGGTTACGTTATTTGACATTTTTTTTTTAAGCATGAGGTGATTTTATTATTAGACCACTCAAGAAGAGTTGTTTTGCCCCGATAAGTCAGATGTCTGAACCACTTGAGAAATATTTAACCTAAATTATTACTTATTCGTCTTGACAAGAAATCTACAACGTACTAATTTTATTAAAAAATAAATTGAAGAATACTTTAACCATGAAAAAAAATTCAATTTAATAACAGAGTGTTTTCATATCATTTTAAGTGTAATTATTAGTAATTTTTTTAAAGTTTGATTCATGTTTACTACTTTTTTGACAACTCTCATTAAAATTAAGGGGTGGCATGGACAATGTTCACCGACAAGCAAACACTTAGGTAATAATCTTTGTGTAACAAAATAAGTACAAGCTATGAACAACAAAATCAAAATTCTGCAAAAGTAAAAAAATTGGAGTTAAGCTAACAAATGATCATATTTAAAAAAAGAAATTATTGCAAAATAAAATTACAGTTTTAAAACAAAAAGTCATCATAACGAAATTAAAATTGGGAAAACCCATCAAATAAAGTATCGAGATGGTGTTCCACAAACTGACTTAAACTGAATAAGTCGCCGCCGTAAGAAAATAACTTATCTAGTAAATACTAATAAACCAGTTTTGACTTTAAATCGGTTTTGGGAAACAGCATCTCAGTAGGATCTTTTTGTTTTAAATTTTCATCCTTGCGCCATGTTTCTAATCATACTGTAATGGTGATTGCCGGCCGGACGTGGGTCTGACCGGACAATGTTCACCGACAAGCAAACACTTAGGTAATAATCTTTGTCTAACAAAATAAGTACAAGCGATGAACAACAAAATCAAAATTCTGCAAAAGTAAAAAAATTCTAGTTAAGCTAACAAATGATCATATTTAACAAAAGAAATTATTGCAAAAATATTCGATAATAAAATTACAGTTTTAAAACAAAAAGTCATCATAACTAAATTAAAATTGGGAAAACCCATCAAATAAAGTATTGGGATGGTGTTCCACAAACTTAAACTGAATAAGTCGCCGTAAGAAAATAACTTTTCTAGTAAATACTAATAAACCAGTTTTGACTATAAGTCGGTTTTGGGAAACAGCATCTTAGTGTAGAATCTTTTTGTTTTAAATTTTCATTCTTGCGCCATGTTTCTAATCATACTGTAATGGTGATTGCAGGCCGGACGTGCGTCTGACCGGACCGGTCATTGGCCCCACTGAGCCGTCGATGGAAAAGGGCACATCTTTTTCTCCTTGTTATGAGCCGGCGGGTGGGTAGGTGGTGGGGTTCAGGGTTTGATGATGCGCGTGGTTTTTTTTTACCTTTAAAAGCGTGTGCCTAAAACATTTGTGGCCGGTCCGAGGTTACTGCTAGGCTTAGACAGCTGCACCCAGCTCAAAACTATGGTTCACCAATGCATGTAAAGATGTGTAAATTTTATTATTTAGAAAAATAAATTAATTCGACGCATTATTTGTCAACTTTATTCGCACCAATGTAAAAAAAATCGTCAACATTTTTAATTGGTGTAAAGAAATTAAAAAAATATTCACAAAATATATTTTTGCTTATTGTAAAATTTGTACGCCTTGTCGTCGTGAATTAGAAATTTGGGGCAGAGGAAGTAAATACATCAAGATTTTTGTTCGAATCAACTCTCCATTTTATCCTCACTATTCTTATGAAGTGAGTAGATCAGGAAACAAAAACCTTATAATACGGTATCCGAGCCCTTCATCATCAATGGTTCTAATTTCAACTCGGTCCTCGCAAATTTGAGCGATTCATTGCCAAGATAAAAGTCAAACTACTAATTGCCGAGATCAACTGCTCAAATGCCGCACTAAAACCGCACTACACTACAGGATCCCTTAATCTAGTAGATCATATTTTAAATTAATCAATAAGTGTTTAGAGTATTGGCGAAGCCATTATTTTTTATTGAAAAATGAAGCGTTTAGATGGAAGTCCACTTATATTGTTCCACATTGTTGGTAAGAATATAAAGAGAAGTATTAAGTTGAAATCAGATTTTGCCATGATCTTTGTTTTTAGTTAATAATAATAATAATTGCTTGATTGTGGTCCTTCAATAAAAGCCAGTGATATGTTATTATTATGATACTTCCATTTTTTAAGTACCTATTTTTATTAAAAATCAAATTATTTGGATGTCGATAAGTGTCTAATCGACTCTTATTAGTGTAAAATAATTTTTGTAAAAACCGGTGGTTGTTTGTGCTACCTCACCCCTCTATACAACTTTGTCCATGATTTAAATTTCTCTATATGTTACTTTTTGTTCAATGCAAGGATGGAGGTAAGGATGGCTAGTGATGGAGGCCGCCACTGCAAAAATTTAACAAAATGCTATTTGTATAGGAGAAATTTTAGTTTTACTACTAAACTCTATCGTTAGCACTTTGTAACTAGCTTTCTAGTCCTTTAAGGTGATAAATGTTCAATATTTGTGTTTTTACTTTTTGTATGCAAATTCGTCACTTCTAGGTTAAAATCACGACTCCAATCGAATATCAATTTTGTTAACTCGAGAGCCCTTAATTATTAGTATGAGAACTAGTAAATCGCATATTTTGAAACAATATTTTACCCATTTGTTATAAAGATATTCAGGTGCTCTTCGGTTACCAATTTGGATGATTGGTTGTTTGGAATTTGGATTCCACAAATCCAGTTTTAACGGCTAGTTGAGTTGATCATGAGGCCCACGATAAACAAATCCTTCCTTTGGATATCTTGTGTGACAGCAAATAAACCCCATCGGAATATACATACATTAATGGGGTCAAATAGCAAGTTGTATAATTACTGAGATCCTGCAATTTTCATTGGAAGATGTGGTAAGGGGTAAGCTATAACTGGAAGGTAGGATTCGGATCATACATATTTATTGACTCTTTTTAAAAAAAAAAATAAGAATTCCCATAGAAGGGGAGTGGTTATTCAGTATATTAGAACACCAATACATAATGCTTTAGAGTATTTTTTTTCCGGGTTCAACAAGCGTGTCCGGGCGCTTACACGCAGCAAACGATCCACATCGGGACTAGAGAACTCACAAGATATTACTCTTGCGACTTGGCTGCAACAATCGAACTTTGATCAATTATGTGGGGAGCAAACCCACCAATGAACCAGACTAACTCTTGGGGTTGCTCCAAAGGTCTTACCACGGTACCACCATATATTTGCAAACATCCCATAGGCTTAACAATGGGCTCTTAGTGAATATATTACGAGAAAACTTTAAAGCACCACATGACAATACTCCGAAAAGCAAGTAATTTTCTATCTGCAATGGCAGGAGAAGAAGTTGGCTAGAGCATCCACCCAATTAATGCAGATCCAAATTTCAATATCTTTGTTTGGTGTTTCCACATTTCAATATCAACCAGCAGGAAATTTATTTGAGAGAAAAATTTATGATTTTATTTAACCAAAGCAGTAAATGAAGGAGACCAACTGCTTTATAAAAGTCAAATATATATTGAAATTTGTTTTCAAAAGTTCAGGTCTATAGAAGGCAGGCTCTATCAATTTTGGATGGAAAGAAGCAATCAAATTTCGACTACCCAATATTGAGAGTCAATGCTCTAGGTTTGAAAATTTTCGTTTCATTATAATATTTATACTTTCCTTTTTTTAAAAATTTGTTGGTAAATTTGTATTACTAGAATTATAAATATACTTTTAAGCTGTTATAATTGCGCGGACAGTCATTTGCAGTTTAAAAATGACATAGAAGCCAAATGGTATTGATTAGAAGCAGAACACCCTCCGTTGTATAACATTGCCACTAACCTGCATCTGGTAGAATTCCTCGTTCGGTTTTTTGGCATATCCCACGGTCTGACGGTCACACAATATTCCATAACCACTCCGTTACTTGATCCATCCAACTTCCACTCGATGATTTACGGATAGAGAAATGATAAATCCAAAATTTTCAAAGAGAACCTAACAAAAATTTCAAACAGTACAAAAAAAGAAAAGAAAAAAACCCATTTCCAAAGATTTAGGCCATACCCCCCATCCTAAATTTTAAGGAAATTTTTTAATTATAGTACAGTCAACTCTAGTTTATTTTCTTAATGTTTTTATTGAGCCGTTAAGGACACTCATTAGGCCTATATAAATAGAAGCTCCACGGCTAATGTATCGAGTCCTCAAGTTCCTTTCTCTCTCTATATATCAAGCCAGTCCCCAAGAATCGCATCACAAGTGGAATACAGAGAGAATTGAACTTTTCCTCTCTCTCTCTCTCTCTCTCTCTCTCTCTCTCTCTCTCTGTTTCTTTATTACTCATAATAAGTGGGTGCGTAGTTATTAAATAGGATCAAAAAGTGGTGCTTTTTATTGCTACTCTTTCTATACTCGTTGATCCGATTGGGAAAAACAGTTTCCTGTAGCTATTGCTGCTTTTGAGGCCTATATCGCCGCCTTCCGAAGGTTTTTTTCGGCCACTGCCTTTTTCTTTCTTCCCTCTGCAGAAAAATAAAGAAATCAGTACTGGAGGATTGTTATAATTAAAAGCCCGCATTTAATTCGTGTTGTTGTGGTTCAGTCATTTTCTTGCTGCTGCAGAAGCTCTTGGAATTTACTCCCCTCACCCATTTATTTCTCTCTCTGTCCAAATCTTGGAATGAAGAATTTCAGCTCTCTGTTCTAATCGTTAACTCTCTGTTTCCACCAAAAATTACCAAGAAAAGGTCAGAACAGCTTTTAAGGGTTCTGGGTTTCACGAAAAAGACTCCTGAAATACAAGGTATAATCTTGGATTGTATTGATTGTTCTTTGTTTATTTGCTAAAATTCCTTTTTGGGTTTTAGTTTTTTGTTTAGTTTTTTGGGTTTTTGTGGATCTGGGGAGTGGGGATTTTGTTTTCTGCGAAATACCCACTTTTTGTTTCATTGGGTTTGTGCATTTTTTGTGTGTTTCAGATCTGGGAGTGGAGTTTAGAGGGAATCGAAGACAATGTTGGGTCAGATACAAGCAGAGGAATCCATGGTCTACGCCAGTAACGAGACGGAAACCAATGGAAGTGTAGAAGAAGAAAAACATGGTGGAGGAGATGGAAAAGAAGGCGAAGATCGTTCCGGTTTCGGTGTCAAGAGTCTCCTTTGGCATGGTGGCTCTGCTTGGGACGCTTGGTTCAGCTGTGCTTCCAATCAAGTAATATATGCATATACAAATACTCATAATTATATGCATAATCTCGATTGTCCAAAGTATTTATAATAGTTCAGATTTATCGAAAGATTCTCGACATGATAAACTTTTACTGTTCAGAATCTTTAATAAATTTGTACCATTAGTTGCCGAGATAGATGACGAGATTGCACCGAAGTTATACTGTTATCTTTCATTCTTTCATTTATTTTTTTGATATTTTTTTTTTGTATTGGTTTGCTGCAGGTAGCACAGGTGCTGTTAACGTTGCCGTACTCATTCTCGCAGCTGGGAATGGCATCAGGAATTGTGTTTCAGATATTTTACGGAATTTTGGGAAGCTGGACTGCGTACCTTATCAGTGTCCTCTACATTGAGTACCGTACCCGAAAGGAGAAAGAGAATGTCAGCTTCAAGAACCATGTCATTCAGGTTTTTGTAACTTCTCACTCTCTCTCACTCTCTCATTTCTTACAGGGTTCAACTGTCAGAGATGTCCAGGATATTTTACACTCACTTCGACTAGTCTCGTCTTTGGTCCGGTTAAAAATAAGTCACCTAAGAAATTTTTTTTTTACGGTCTGACCAGAGAATCTAACTCTGCAAACTCACTAAAAAGCCGGACTAGCCCGGGCTAACACACTCTGTCTTAATCTATTTCTGAGTATAAATTCAATGACTAATAAAATCTCTCTTTGATTCACCAGTGGTTTGAGGTGCTTGATGGGTTACTGGGTCCGTACTGGAAAGCAGTGGGTCTAGCCTTCAACTGTACTTTTCTTATATTCGGGTCTGTCATACAGCTCATCGCTTGTGCAAGGTAAAGCAATTTCACTGTTTCTTTATCCATAGTTTGGCCAGCTGTGAGTCACGAGTTCAATTTCTCTAAACCAAAATTTTGCTTGTAAATGTGTTTCCCTACATTTTCCTCTATCTGTAATGGTTGGTTGATCCATGATTATTATCCTATCTCTCATGATGCTATTCACTTATGTATCGGTCTATATATGTTGTCTCATATTGGCCGATATGAAGTCGTGTCACCGGTACCGGTGTTTTCCCTTGTTATTATTATTATGGCTGATGTTTTGTGGTTATTTGGATGGGAGCAGTAACATTTACTACATAAATGACAAACTGGACAAGAGGACATGGACATACATATTTGGAGCATGCTGTGCGACTACTGTGTTCGTACCCTCATTCCACAACTACCGGCTTTGGTCATTTCTTGGCCTCGGCATGACCACTTACACTGCTTGGTACTTGACCATAGCTTCTCTTGTTCATGGCCAGGTATTTTATTTTTCCCCATCATGCCGAAAACCAAATTGATTTGATATCAAATTCATCTGATCGTTGTTGTTTATTGTGTAGTACTGTAGTCTATGTTCTTCAAAAACTCTTAGAAATTAACAGTTCCGATCACCAAATTAAGCTTGAAAAGATAGCTGCTCTAACGGCCAAAACTTGACTGTCAATCAGGATCAAGCTCCTATTTTAGGCAATAAAATTTGTCTACTGTAACTTTTGAATTTTTTATTACACTGCATTAGAAAATCACATTTATTAAATAACTACAAATTCCTTTTCAAAACTAATTTGAATTTCAAAATTTAGAATACAAACACCTATAACCCAACTTACCCAAAAGTAGATCGTAGCTAACTTTTTACTACTTTTCACTCATAGTAAATTTAGAATACACACTGTGAGAAAAGTCTGAAGTATGCGTTAACTGATCGAGACACCGTGCATCACCAAAATATTTATACTCGTATTGATGAATTAATACTATCTTATTTTGCTAGGTTGATGGTGTGAAACACTCAGCTCCAACAAAGCTAGTGCTGTATTTCACTGGCGCCACCAATATTCTGTATACCTTCGGTGGACATGCTGTCACTGTGTAAGCTTTTTATCTACTTTTCTACACTTCTTTTTCTGTATTCTTTTTGTTAAAAAAAAAAAAAAACATTTAATATTTGCACTGTTTTTTTGTTATCTAAGCTGCTTCTTCTCCTTTCTAAGCTGCTTCTCCCGCGCAGCTTTTGCCGGCCACATTGGGGTTTGAGACCACAGACAGAACCATAGATAACTACATTCATCTGTTCCCTTGGAAAATACTAAACATGGCTCCTGTTGATTTTTTACATATTACCTTGGACCCAACTTTTTAAATTTCGGCCCCTCACGTCCGCCGAAACGTTTGTGATATCGTTACACCCGGACACATCGGTGACATGAAACTCGCCTGAGTACTGATTGGTCCCCTTATGAGACATATTATTATTTTCCTCACACATATCAACTAAAAAAAACTCAAAAAAGCTTAAAAAAACAATCTTAATGGAAGGGGGCCAAAAATTTGGGGTTCAAAGGATTTGAGGGGATCCTAAAACTATCATTAGCATATTTCCACAGTGGTTATTCCGATGATTGTTAATTTTAGAATCCAATGCCCATGCTTAGAAAGTGTGTTGG
Source organism: Gaultheria prostrata (assembly GCA_036023075.1). Lineage (NCBI taxonomy): Eukaryota > Viridiplantae > Streptophyta > Magnoliopsida > Ericales > Ericaceae > Gaultheria > Gaultheria prostrata. The sequence goes on from JAXBDA010005136.1 coordinate 11,853, forward strand.
ATCATTCAAATCATTACACATGGGTTTTCCCCAGTTGTCAAAACCCCGGCAGCTCCATTATTGGAATCTTCATTTTCCCTCTCTCTCTCTCTCTCTCTCTCTCTCTCTCCTGATTTTACTGTATTAGTACTTTTCTTTTCTTTTCTTTTTTATCCTGATTTTGTATTAATTAAAACCAATAATTTACTGGATTACAAAAATCCAGATTTACTACCGGTGGAAAAAACAATATGGTAATGAAAAGGGTAATGGAAATTTTTACAGGGAAATTATGCACGCGATGTGGAAACCCCGGAAATTCAAGTACATATACTTGATCGCGACGCTCTATGTTTTCACGCTGACACTCCCGTCGGCTTCCTCTGTCTACTGGGCATTCGGTGACCAACTATTGAACCACTCCAACGCCTTCGCCCTCCTCCCCAGGACCCATTGGCGAGATGCTGCCGTTATTCTTATGCTTATTCACCAGGTCTAATACCATATTAATTTTCTGGTTAGATAATTTTTTTTCCCGAAAAGATGATTTTTTCACTTTTTTGGTCCTCTTCCCTATGAATTTACGTTATTGCCTCTGATGCTTAGTTTTTATTTTGATTATTATTATATAACTAATTACAACATAATTATGGGCTGAGGTACTAAGGGGGGCCGTGAAGGGCCTCTCCTCAACCAAAAAAAAAACATTTTTAAATTTTTTTTTATACTTGGAAAAATTCATGCATGCATATACTTTTACTCCTTAATTAACTTTACTACAAATTTAAATGGTTTTTGTTTGCCAACTAAATTTAAATAATTTCGTATGGTTTAGTACGGACGCATGGTAGAAGAACCAAAGTTGAATTCTAATTATAGTCTTATAAAAGTTATCTTCTCTAATTTACCCTCTTTCAAATCCAAATTTAGGCTCTTCTCCTCTACATAGTAGAGACTTGTTATTAACGGTATTTCTTCTATTTACACACTTTTGAATTCCACTACACATTTTGACGATCGCAATCGTTCATGTTTGCGTTGTGAGTGCAGTTCATAACATTTGGGTTCGCGTGTACGCCGTTGTACTTTGTGTGGGAAAAGGTAATTGGAATGCATGACACAAGAAGCATTTGTTTGAGGGCATTAGTAAGGCTTCCGGTGGTGATACCAATATGGTTTTTGGCCATAATCTTCCCCTTCTTCGGTCCCATTAACTCCGCGGTTGGTGCCCTCCTTGTTACCTTCACCGTCTACATCATCCCTGCTCTTGCCCATATGCTCACTTACAGAACCGCCTCCGCCCGCCAGGTATCTCTCTGTTTCTATCATACCACTGTCATTCCATATATCTTTGTTCCGGTTCATTAAAACGATCGAACATCGTTATTTATCTAAACAAAACATGTTTGTTACATTGAAATGAACTCAACTAGTAGTGATTCAACCAAGATTTATCGATAAATGCATTGGGTCCTACAATATTAGGAATGACTCGAATCATTATGTGAGAGTTCGAGACCATCAAATAAAACCGCGGTGAGTTTCGGCTGGCAGTAGAGAGAGAGAGAGTACAAAAGCATTAAAGGCTTGGATTTGGAAAATATTGCTAGACGTGATTGAATAGGTGGCCTGTCTTTTTCATTTATAGTTGGAGTATATGCTGCAGTCATTATTTTGAATAGGTGGCCTGCCTGCCTGCCTGCCTTCAATGTTGAATCTTTTCTGTCCCCAGAACTTGGACCTATTTACCATGTTCCCCATTCTAATCAATCAAGCTGGATAATAAGTGTGCCAACAACTCTGTTTGAATTGTAACATGTTGATTGAGGAATCAAAAGTGTTACGATTTACGATACGTATTTCCGAAAATGTTCAGGAAAGAAAAATGAACGGTTTGGATTTCAAGTGATGTGAATCTGAGCCATTAATTTCTCTTTCCTAGTTGTTTTCTGGGAAATTTTTGTTGGACCGTACTAATCCTCTTAGAATGGAACAATTTTTACAAAACTTTTATTCCTAAGCTAAATGCCACTTAAAGTTTTCGAAGAGCTAAAATTTGATTATTTTTTTAATACTTCTTCCGTCCCAATTTGTTGGTCAATTATTTCATTTTTTGCTGCACATTAAATTGCTTATATCTTTCAATCTAATGTTTTTCACCGTTTTAAAAACTTCGTATAATAGAATTAATCGTGTACTATCAAACAAGATCCATATTGCATATATTTGGAGATCAATATTAAAATATATAAGCAATCGAAAACTAACACGATTATCAAAAATTGACAAACAAAATGGGACGAAGGGAGTATATTATTTGCGTTTCAGTTTAGCTTGTACCAATTGAGTAGCAACCTTAGTCACAAGTCCCATAATACTAAAATTTGTGAGTGCAAGGACTAAAAGCGAGACCCAAGCCTAAGTATTGCTTGCAAGGCTATGTAACAACAAACACTCACTAAATTGCTCAATTTTTTTTACTCAAATGGCAGAATGCAGCAGAGAAGCCTCCTCGTTTCTTGCCCAGCTGGGCAGCCATGTATGTGGTGAACATCTTCATCGTAGGCTGGGTTTTGGTGGTGGGATTCGGGTTCGGCGGATGGGCTAGTGTAACCAACTTTGTGAAGCAAATTGACACATTTGGCCTCTTTGCCAAGTGCTACCAATGCAATCCTCCATCACCATCACCACCAACACACTGAGCCGGACTTGCCACAACACGACCGAGTTTCGGAAACCAAACTCAGTACACCCCTACCCCCCCTCCATATTTTGTATCATACTTGGAGAGGTAGCTAGTAGAAACATTTCTCCCTCTCCATGTGATGTGTGTGTGTGTGTGTTGGATTCCGCTTTTATTCCTTTTTCTTTTTTTTTTGGCATAATATTCTAGGGTGGTTAATATATATTGTGTTGAATTGTGATGATTCCTTTGCTAATTATATCAATATATTGATTAGTTTTTAGTATTTTCTTTTTGGGTTCTTCTCCTTTCGGTGTATTTTTGTAAAGCCATTATTACTTTGCATGTTTCCATAGTGGATTAAATCTAAAGAAATACAATAGTATGGGTCGTTTGAGTTATTTTATGTTATATGTGGGTTCATTGTCAAAGGTGGATTTGAAAATATGTGAAAAGACCCTTTTGACCTAAGATTCTCTTTGAACGAGTTGGCCGGCGGACCCGCCCTATCCACATGGGTTGCACGTTTGTTCCACTCACATGGGAAAATATGAATGAATCTGTCTCCCATTCTTTTTCCTTGACCAATGTGGGGTTTCCATTGCATACATGTGATGTGAAATTCAAGATCATTGACCCTCATAATGTTTTTTATGTTTAATTGTATATCGAATGGCAAAAAAAACAAATTGTATAAACCCGGGATTTATTAAGGCCACTGTTTTCTTTTTCTTTTTTTCCCTTCTGTAAATTGAAAAACAAGAAGCCTCTGTTGTTCAATCACAACCGCATTGTGCAAATTAATGGCTATGATTTGGGAAAAAATATTACATGTGAGATAATTGAATCCTTCCAGTAAATTTGGGCCATGAAAAATATACTTTTGGACGACTGAGATCACTCAAAGAGTGCTCTATACTGTAGTCCAAAAGTAGAGTTCAGATAAGCCATTTCCTTTTTAAAAAAGCACATGTCTCCGAAAAATAAGCAAGGGATACAGTTGTTACTGATCACATAGAGCTGATCAATTTGCAATTTGGTTAATGAAGAAGAAATAATAGGAAAAAGAGATAATTGAAAATAAAGAAAATTAAAAGAAGCTAACATTTCTTTTGTGATGGAAGTCAAAACTTACAACAAGATAAAAAAAAAAGTGACCATTAGATTAGACCTCTTTTAGTATTCCCCCGTTCCAAATTTTCTTGTCCACTTTTACAATTCCGGACATTTTAAAAAATTATGTATGTTTTTAAATGTATACCGTTTTAAATATACAATACGAACCTTATTTGATATATTTTGACAATATCTAATAAAAAAATACCAAAATCATACAAAACATTGTAAATAAAAAAATACTAGTAATTTAGAATTGACACGCTTGCTGAGAAGTGGACAAAAACTTTAGGATGGATACAATTTGATACTCCAGTGAATAGGGGTTTGGGATTGGAACAATGCAATCCCTCAAAAACCCCGTTTCGGATATTCGTAGTCGGGCCCCCAACTCAATACACTAAGAGAGTGCAGTAAGCAAGGAAAGCGACTAAAAGCAGCAGAAAGAGGAAGGCCAGACTTAAAGAAAGAGTATTAACTCTCAAAAGAAAGCAGAAACGTCAACAATACACACACTTCGTTGATGGGTGGTGGGGCTCCAAACCCAGCCCTATGAGAGCCCATCAAACATGGCCTATTGCTCTTGGGCCGAACCTATACATCTAAAGAGCCCGTCTGTGCCGGCAGTCCAAACCCATCACGACGAGAGGCCATCAAACAGGGCCTAAAAGTTATTACACGAGGGCTAAACCTGCATACCTAAAGAGCCCATTCATTTGAGGGGACTACTGGAAAAGAGATATTTAATCCCATGCGATGTGCAATCAATTATCAATCTCAACAGAAAAACATTAATTATGGGAGACTAATCCCACCGTCCAACAGATAAACAGTAATGAGAGGACTAATATTACACACCTCATGATCTAGTATGTCTCACACAAGATCATATGTCCCACATTGCATGTACAACCCGGATCGTAAAAATTCTAAGCAAACCCCGAATATGTTACCCCTCTTTACAGATATGTAGTATAATCTGATACTTATGTACGATATCAAACAAACGGGCCCAAAAAAGTTAAAGACTAAGACGTTTTTCAATATATGGTAAAACCTTTTTACATCGTCTGCATCTTAGTATTCGAAAATATATTTGACAAAAAGAATTCAAAAATGAGATAAGTGAAACGAATAACAGAGCTAGCTGATTCCTTTTGTTATATTTTCCAATTACTCCTTTTATCCCATGGACGATGGATCGCTCTAAGTCCTTCATAATCCCAGAGGAGCTGGGATTGAGCGGAGTGTGCGGAAAACTTTATTTGACGAGGTATGAAAACTTAAAAAATATCCTCAAACGTTTCCTAGGCAGTGAAAGTCTTAAAACTACACAAAAATACCTTTGAAAGTACAAAAATGCCTCTTCTCTGTCGGGTGGTAATCCCGTGTCAATACTGAATGGGATTTTCGTATTAGGCTGGACAAATAGTTCAGGACTATCAATACCAAGATTGTTAATTCTGTCTATTTTAATACACAAGTTAAACGAGACCTATGTAAATTAGAATTAAACACCATGGGCCTGTTTGTTGATAGAGTTATTAGTGAAAAGTTATCTCATAACAACATATCTAGTCCCATAGAATTAACATATATAATGAGATTAATAATCTCACACCTTATATATCATACTCCCTTCGTTCAGAATTTCTTGTCCATTTATGTATATACATATTATTTTTCAATTGTTTATATCTTTCAATTTATAATGTTTTTACAAATTAAATTTTTTTTTAATATAACTCATCGAGAACTATCAAATGAGATCCATATTGAATATACATAACAACATTTGAAAATAGAAATAGTTTTTTGAGGTGTCGTGATTCTCGTGAATAGTATAAATGACAAGAAATTTGAGACGGATGGAGTAATATATCTCGTATTTTACGAGATTCGATGTACATTTAATGCATCCGCAAACTTTGTCACCAAAAAATCTTGAATGTGTGATAGTCATTGATGTATATAACTTAATTCCACACATATTAAATCATACTCCCTCCGTCCCATTTTGTTTGTCAATTTTTGATAATCGTGTCAGTTTTCGATTGTTTATATCTTTTAATATTGATCTCCAAATATATGCAATATGGATCTTGTTAGATAGTACACGATTAATTCTATTATAAAAAGTTTTTAAAATGATGAAAAATATTATAGATTGAAAGATATAAACTCTAGTCCACATCTTTCGAGAGGCCAACAATAGTGCCGATCATATGGCCCGGTTGGGGGCAGAACAAGCTAAGGATTTGGTTGTGATGCAAGACTCGCCTCAATCTGTTCGCATTTTTGTGCGAGAGGACTGGTTCGGTAGGAACCACTCTAGGGACTAAGTTTTATCGTGTGTTTTGTAAGCTAACTATGATTTTCGTTTAAGTTTATCTATTCCGAAGCACCAAAAAAAAAGATATATAAGCAATTTAAGGTGTAGTAAAAAATGAAATAATTGACAAACAAATTGAGACGGATGGAGTAAAACAGGTCCTTACGCCACCATGGCATTTGTAAGTTCAACGAGAGAGGGGCTCTATCCAGACTCGAGCTTCAAGTTCTTAAAAGGAGAAAGATAGAATTGCTAAATGCAAATCTTATTATCATGGCTAATCATATGCCCTGCACTATATTCCACTTTATTTCCTGACGAGACACATTTCCATATCGCGTGTGAAGAGGAAATTGAGGTCGACCTTTTTCAAACCTTACCAATGAGAAGGGTAGAAATTATATCATGTTATCATGGCTAGAATGCTTATGGTCACTGACTGACTGTTATTCAAGTATTGATCAATGGATTAATGTTAAGTGTGAAGGGTAGAAATTACAGTATGGGAACTTTTCTTTTCATTCCGATTTAGGTGCGGGAAAAAATGGTATCTCTCATGCCAATAGTAAAGCTAACTCAAATGATGGTTGCCCAGACAAGGATGTGGAAAGACCAAAGGAAGAAGTATTAGAGGGGAAATGCAAATTCAAATGATGAAGCCTCAACCACTACAATCATGGAAACACAAGTTAATAATGGTTTAGGTTCCATGGGTCCAGTTAATAAAAATAAAGACTGATGCTACGAGTACCAATGATGTTGCTGTTGACACTTTGAAGGAGAAGGAAATTATTCAGTGTGAAGCCTCCAAGGATGATACAAATGCTGACCCACTTGACCATTGCCAAGCCCCTATTCAGTCCGCAGTAAAAGGTTTGCAAGGTAAGAAGAAAAGGAAGAACATAAAAGACACTCTGGGCTTCTCCAAAGTCAGACCAGTAAGCACTAACTCGAAGGGTGGTGGCAGAAATAAGAACAATTGTGTTGTTCTAAGGTCTGCTATTGCCTCTGCAGCCTTATCTGCATCAATATCTTCTGAAAGTTTCAATAATAGAAATAGGATTCTTTTGAACGAAGCTCAAGCCATATGGGCGATCAACAAAATGCATGGGATCAGTTATACCGGTGATGAACAAGAAGTGATTAGCAAGATTGCTAATTTGGAATATCAAGATATGGGGAGGGCTGACTGCCATCTCTAACTCTTTCTCTAATTATTGTGATTATATTCTGAACTCAACTTCCCAAACCATGAATGATTTTGTTGCTAAAGTGTTCTGGCATTGGGCTAATGCTTTGGAAGGTCTTTCGAAGAGGTTAGCAAGTCAACTTTATGGTTTGCTTCTCATCTGCTTGGATTCTTTTCGACTAATTCTGCTGTGTATTCATTGAGCCCAGTAAGCTAAAGGGACCACTTTCACGTGGTTACAGAAAGATAGTCTAGCTGCTTCTAAATGATAGTGCTATAAGGCTTTTAACAGATGGCAATGAAATGTTGGCTTAGGCAATGACCAACTGTTGATTAGTTTAATTTAAAGGAGAAAATTTCAACTCACGTACAGGAAACCACCATCAATCAAACAAAGATAGACCCCTTGGATAGGCAATTTTGACAACATGATATAATTCGCTGTAATTTGACAAGACTTCTTTTTTTTGTTGTTTTCCGAACAACAAAAAAGTAAGGGGCGAGAAGAATAACAACTCTCTTTGGACGTTATCATAGGGGTTCCCAACTCACTGTGAAATTTCTAATTTAAGCTATAACTATTGTTTGAAAAGACAAGTCAGTCACCACACCACCACTCGAGTACTACATGGATAAAGGGTCATCAACACTAGTCTTGATGGGACTGGAATATAGACGGACACCTTCCATCACTTATCCAATAGATGTTGAAGATGACATTTACGGCCCGTTTGGATGACATGTTGGTTTGAGAGAGATTAAATAGTAAGGGGGATATAATAGTCGGAGTGATTAAATAAGAAGGGAGACCCACGTTGATGTGACAGTCAATAAGGGGAGATTAAATAGTACATAGTTTGAATGAGGGATTAAAAAAGGAGGATAAGGAGAGTAGATGATGTAAAAATCAGTCAAATGACTATTTTGCCCTTGTGAATGCCCGTATGAGATTAGGCAGTCAAATAATTATATAAGTACAAAAATTAATTTTTTTTGTTATATTTGTCAAAAAAAGGGGTTAGGCTTGCACTAGTGGTCTTCCCACCATCGTTGGATCATTTGGGTATAACACGTGCCACACCATAGCAAATGGAGATTGAGTGAAAGAAGAAATAAAAAAAAAAAAAACTAAATAAAGGGCTAGGCATGCACTGGTGGCCGTTGGATCATTTGTGGGTATAACACGTGCCCACCATAGCCTCCCATTTATCATTTCTTGTGAACATTGAAAATATATCCCTCGTTCATCTCTCTCTCTTCCAAAAGTCGAACAGCTCTGTTTCTCTCCCTTGCTCCGACGGCGACGGCATGATGATGGTCCGACAAGATCCCGGATGACGATTAGCCGCAATCATGATGGTCCGACAATGGGCTACGCAGCAGATATGTATGTTTTTCTGATTTTTGTATTGTTCAGTAAATTTTTGGGATTTCAGATTGTATTTCTTCCGATCAATTATGCTTGTGCTTGAAGCTTTTTTGCTTGAAACAGAGGGCTATGGTGGTCATTTGGTCCCGGATGAGAAGCCGGACTAAATAAAAGCACCCCTGCTTTTATTTAGTCCGGGAGAAGCCGGACTTTAGTCGGGGGTGCATTTTTGGTAGCCAAATCATGAGCTATCCATCAAATCACCCCTTATCCCCCCTGATTTCTTCATCCCTCTCCCATAAACGGCATGCAAACGAGCCTTTATGGTCCATATTCCGTGGCCTATTAAACAGATATCTGGCATGGTCTAAAAACCACATCAAACTCGAACTAGAAAACTCGTAATGCATTACCTGATAAGTGTATGACCAACGACAGATCACAATCACAGTTGACAGTACTTAGCCAAGAAACTTACTCGGACCTCCACAACTCGAGAACGGTAATCTACACATTTCATCAATTAACAGATATACGGACGGAGCCTATCTATAGATCCATAGACACCAGAAAGTCCTAAACCATTTCGACACAGAGCATAGAAATTGAAGGGTGTGCAGTATGTCTGCCCCACTGGAGATGGATGCCAGACAAATGTTTAAGAAGCTTACTGAACCATGTCCAGTACTAACTGGCCAGACGGTGGACGAGGAGGAAGTTTTTAAAAGCCTTGTCTTAAAAATGGCTGGTGGGTTCGTGAATAGCTCAATTCTGCCTTCCGCTAGCATTTACAGAGTGCCCAAAGAGCTTTTTGAGCTGAAAGAAAGTGCCTACACCCCTCACCTCTTCCCAATTGGCCCTCTTCACATCAATGAGGAACACCTGAAATCACGAGTCATACAGGACATCAAACAGAAGTATGCCTATATCTAGGCCTGGAGGAGAAGTGCCTTTGAATTACCCGGTGATGATCCTCTTTTACGCATCCCAAAGACTGGAAACCTCTTACATGAATGTTATAAAGAAATGGGGAAGTTGAAACAAAAAGCCATCGATTGCTACGCGGAGTACGTTGACGAGAAGCTCACCATAGAAATGATGCTAATCGATGGTTGCTTCATCCTTGACCTTCTCTTCAGGAACTATCTTCATGAAAATCGAGAGGGGCATTAAGGAGAAGGGGCGTTTGACATCCAGGACAAGGTAGTGTTGCATATTATTTTTAAAAAAATTCCAAAACTTAATACTCCAATTACCTAAAAGGAAAAATCTAAAATCAGCCAACTGGACTATCACTAAGACCATTCTTTGGAGGTTGTAACAGGATGATCCTCACATCGTCAACATGCAAACTCGAGCCACAGTCCAACACGACTTGCTAATACTAGGGAACCAGCTTCCCTTCTTCGTTCTCCAGAAATTGTTCAAACTCACTTTGGACAAGATACAGAGCCCAAGAGGGCCTAGACGTTCTCTCACAGATTATGTCCTTTTATACCTGGGCAAAAAGATGAGTCCAGAACCTGATGGAAAGAAAAACAATTGTTGTTTGTCCTTATGTACTAGGGCAACCACTTGTTGTTTCTGCCATCATGAAGAATGTGTCATTTCAATTTCCAATGACACAACAAAAAAGGCGGCCCTGGCGACACAAAAGAACAAGGCAGCAATGGCAATACAAAAGAAGAAGGCAGCACTAGCGAAATAAAAGAAGGCGGCGGCAATGGCGATATAATAGAAGAAGGTGGCCCGGGCGATGAAAAAGAAGAAGGCGACCCAGCTGGCGACACTAAAGAAGAAGATCCTGAGGAACGTTACTATCATATTCTCCATGTCATACACGACCAGTACCTTCGTTTTGATCCACTGAAAGAGAGAGGTAACCATAGTAATAGGCATGATTTTAGGATATCAACCATGCCTTGTGCAACAGAGCTTGAATATGCAGGGGTCAAGTTTGTAGCCGGTACTAGTGAAGACTTGTTCAAGGTCAACTTCGGAAACAAACAACGCCATTGTAGGTGGTTTCATAGAGCTCAATTTGAAATCCCACAGCTGACCATAGACTATACTACCGAGCCGCTCCTTAGAAACCTTATTGCTTTCGAACAGTGTTCTCCCAAAGTTTCGAGTTACTTTGTGTCGTATGCATTCCTTATGGGATTGCTCGTTAACTCTGAAAAAGATGTCCAAGTGCTCGCAAATGCTGGAATCATCCGTAACTATTTGGGCACCAACCAAGATGCTGCTGATCTCTTGAACAACCTCTGTCAGGAAGTTGTACTGGGGAAATTCCACTTTGCTGAAAAGTGCCAGAAAGCCAAAGACTACAGCGAGCTATGTTTGCCTAAGAATATTGCACACGTGAGAGGCACATATTTCGCTTCTCCATGGACATTCATTGCCTTCTGTGTTGGTTTTATCGCTTTTGGAATAGGCGTTACACAGTTCATCCTCGGCTTCCTTTGACAAATTGTGTGGGATAATTGAGTATTTTCTAATGTTTGTACTTCCTACGTAATGGTTGTCTCTCCAATACAGATCAAATTTTTGAGTAGTCATCATGTGCGTGCTTTGCGGAGTTGTAAAAGGTGGGGAAAGTATTTGTTTTGTGGTTGTGTTCAACTAGATTGGTGGTGTTCAATTGTGGGTTCAGGTGCGTTACATATATTTCTATCTATAAGTATGGCTAAGGTGTGTTGGAATGAACTTATTCTCCATATGCTTCACGATGATTACCTTCCTCCTGATCAACTAATTTGCTAGTTTCGAGGAAGAGACGAGATTGTGTACATATATACTTAACCATCATTTAATTTCATACCCATAACAAAAAATGGTTGATAACTTGAATTTTTAGAGACTTTTTTCACACATATATAACAACTTTATGACTTACAGGGGCCGATTATATAGAACTTTTTCAAATGAACTTAAACAAATATTTAAGATTGTATATCTAGTGGGACTATTTGGCACATCCTTGGTCTGCCCTTGTCTGCATCACAGACCTAGACTACAGACTCACAGAGGAATCATTTGTATCCTGTACTGGAAAAAACCTAATCACGATCAAGTTAAGTGAACCTGAAGGCCGATTTTGGATGGAGTTTGTGTTTTGGTTACTAGAAGTGCTTCTTTGCTCGCTTGCAGCACCTCGACTCGACGCTGTAGGATTAAGTGAGGTGACGAGAGTTGAAGTGAAGCCAAGGCTCCTTGCTACCCTTTCGAAATCCCGACTTTAGGGCCAGAGAGCCATTCCTCAGAACCCTCATTGCCTTTGAACAGTAATGTCTGGGGTTTTCACAAAACTTCACGTACTATGCATACCTCGTGAACATGCTTGTGATGTCTTAGAAGGACGCTCAAGTGCTCGAAAAGGAAGGAGTCATGCCTAACTATCACTACATAACTTGTAATGGTTTAGGGACAAAACCATTTTGGTTGCAAAAGCTAAAAAAATTTGGTTGCCAAAGAGATTTTGGGACAATATTCAATGGTCACGAGGTTTGTCAAATAAATCCGTGGCCCACAAAAGTAAAATAGAAAAAGAAAAATAGTTTTGTTGCTAAAGGGGGAGAATCAATCAGCAACCAAATCCAGATTTTGTTCCTAATAGTTTCATTTTCCAAACCAAAAAATTTCTTCTTAAAGGACTTCCAAATTTTTTCCCAAATTAACATTTTAACTTATGTTGGCTACTTTTAGGAACCAAATTAACCAGAATTTAATAACCATATATTTTTGCCAAAAAGATTAAACATTTGGTTGCTGAAACACTTCCCTAACTATAATGGAACGTAAAAATTTCAATTGCCAAACCAGTCATATAAACCACAATTAAAACCGTTTACGCTAAAGGAACCAAAAAAATTGTAACACCTACAATGTTGAGCTTTCCATCATCCATAAAACTATGCATACAGCTGCCATGGTTCTCTAAAATAAGAAACCGACCCTAAAACTAAAATTGAGATCAACTAAAAAGCTTTACTACCGTCAACCTAGCTAAACATCTCACTAGGAACTTGTCCAAAGGAATGTCTCATCACCTTCAAGAGCAACTTAGAAGTTCAACAAAGGCTTAGAGCATCTACATTTGAGACTCTCTAAAAATGTTGGTTATATGACAAAAAGTGTAAAAAGTGGGTCCCAAAAATTGTGTGTTAGAGTGTTGTTAGGTAGTGAATAGAAAAATGGTCCATTTGATATTGTTTAGAGCATTTTAGGTGTTTGTTATGTGGTAAAAGTGGGACCCAAATATCAATTATTCCCCAGTAACCCCCTCCCCCCCCCCCCCCTCTCTCCTCTTCTCTCCCTTTCTTTTCTCTCTCTTCAATTTTGTCTGACAAAAAACTGGCGCCTCTCTCTCTCTCTTCTCCCCCTCTCTTTGTCTCTCTCTTCTCTTTTGTGCACTGGGGCACTCGGTGCAGCTAAGGCACTGCTAACTTCCGACACAAAAGTTGTTGCATGGCCCACCTCCTAACACAGTCAAATGGAGAGGAAAAAAATCATGTTTTGATTGTTTGCTGACTGAGTCAGTAAAATATGACACTAAAATGGGCCTAAATGGCTCAAATGTGGATGCTCTTATACTGCACTAGGAAAGAGTTTGACACCAGGTTTAATAAACATGCAGTGACCTCCCAATCAACAAACAGAGAGACCAATTGATAAAAAATAAAAATAAAAATAAAATAACAAAGAGAGAGATTCAGAGAGACTTGAATAACAACAATGTAGGCTTACTCATTTTATACATCCAAACACCATCTCCTACACGAATATCAAATGCTCAACATCTGAATCTTCATCCTCCAGTAGCTTAGTTGTTAAAAGTTAATATTGTTACTCACAGTTTTAGAAAGTTGACTAATACCAAGGGATGAGAGTACCTTGTGCTTGACAGTAGAAATGCAAGTCTCCATACACTACAAGAAATTAGAGATTCTGTGACCAACAGCCTGGTCGCAAAAACATGCAAATTTGGTCGCAAATTGATTTAGCGACCACAAAACTTGGTCGTGAGCTCAGTCGCAATAAGCTAGTCGTATTAGGTACTTTGCGACCCAAGTGTGATGTGGTCGCGTTATCTACAATAATAGGCGACCACGTAAACCTGGTCACAATAGAGATTTGATATTGCGACCAAC
>JAXBDA010005137.1:0-25671 GCA_036023075.1 Gaultheria prostrata
TACTCCTCCATAGAAGAGGAAGCTAAGAAAATGATGGAAATTACACTAGACATGAATTTTTACACTAGGTAATTAAGAGACAACGAATTAAAAAGTACACACTTGAAACTCACAAAATTCAACACAACAAAAATAAATTACAGGATATTACTCAACACAAATTCTTGATCAATTGAAAACTTCTTGAAAGTTTAGGAAATGATATACTGAAAAAAAAAACAGAAAATAGAAGAAGAAAACAATGAAAGAAGAAGAAAATAAACTTGGGCAGTGAGGGAGAAAATTTCGGCAGAGAGAGTCTTTTCTTACTCCCCAAAAGAGAACTACTTACTTGCTTGAAAAAAATCACAGACAAAAGAAGAGAAAGAGTTTTCGGATCAGAGATACACTCCCCGGCAACGGCGCCAAAATTTGCTTGCGACCAAAGAGTGTATCTCAAAGTGCCTAACCCCAAGCATAGGGCTATGAAAACGGTTGCAAGTATATAACTCGGAAAGTCCGAGGTCGAATCCACAGAGAACGGTTTTATGGAGAGAAATAGCTTTATCGATCTAAAAGTGAGTTTTTAGCTGTAGGTAGCCAACCCTTTCGTTTCTTGATTTTGGGTGATTTTAGAACTAAAGATTTAAATTTTAAACTGAAAATACAAGGTTGCTCGAAATTAAAATAAGAGGTCCGGGCTAAGGTTCACATCACCCTATGGCCTAAGTAGATTTACGATTCTCACACCCGTGCTAACAAAGTTTGTTCGTGTTTAATCCGGGTTCGTAGCTATCGATTTAAAACTCAAGGTTGTTATGTTTTTGATTTTGCGTCGACAATAACATTGGCACGCATAATGCTTAAATCGATGTCACTTTGAGGGTTTAACAAATTTCCAATCAAGCCTTGGTTAAACAAAACACCAAAAAGAAAAAGAAAAGAATTATCTTCCGAGAGAGCGCACAATTACCGTGTGGCTTGATCGCGTTAAATCGTGAGAATCATGAATCTATTTAGACTATAGGTGATGTGAACCTTAGCCCGGACCTCTTATTATATTTTCAAGCAACCTCTTATTTTCAGTCTTTAATTTAAATCTTTAGTTTTAAAATCACCAACAAACCAAGAAACGAAAGGGTTGGCTACCTATAGCTAAAAACTCACTTTTAGATCGATAAAGCTATTTCACTCCAGAAAACTGTTCTCTGTGGATTCGACCTCGGACTTTCCGAGTTATATACTTGCAAGCGATTTCATAGCCCTATGCTTGGGGTTAGGCTCTTTGAGATACATTCTTTGGTCGCAAGCAGTGAGACCCGGAAGTTTATTTGTACTTGTTTTAGCTTTTAAAGGCATGGATCAATTGCACATATTGAACAGTTTTTCAGGTGAATATGTCAATGGTATATGATATGAGAGTTGCGCAAACAGGATTGATTTCATTGTTGCCAGTTTAATTGTTATATTCTCAAACACACTGAGATGCGGTTTAATCTGACTAAAGTTGCCCAAAAAGGATTTCATTCACTCCATATTCTCAAAATGCCACAATGGTATATTCATTCAACACCGGTTTAATTGGACTAAAGTAGCGTGAAAAGGATTTCATTCCATGTATCCGGAACTCCAGGTAAGCACCAATGCAAACAATCCTGCATTCCCAGCCTAGCCTTAATGTTGTACCTTGATAGATGCCCCTCTTCTCTTAGTTGAGATAAAGCTGTTATGTCCATAAGGGTAACCTTTGTTCCCTTCACCGCTCCAGCAGCAACAAGATCACTAGACTCGTCTTGTAAGACTTCCGTCCGTTGGGATGGGGTAGTATTGTCACATGTACCCCCATTATTCCAATCCCCATTGAGGAAATGACTTGGTGAGGTAGTCCGGAAGAATGCTTTCAACCCTTGATATTTTAAAAGCTGTAAGTTAACCCAGTGGACAATACTGTAAACTGTGAAATTTTTTGCAGCTTCAAAATCTACAGATCTTCTGTCAATGATAGGGACACCCCCAACATGCATGACCCATCGGTTTGCCTTAAACTTCAAACTTTTCCAATGATGTCCTGTATTGAGAACTAAGACATCAAATTTGGGAAGAAAATGCTGCAAAAATGCCGGCGGCCTGTCCAGGTGCATGGCATAATTTGTTAAAGGGTTTGTGATGTCAAGTGGCTCCAAGTCAGTAAGGCATGGTGACCAGTAGTTAAGGATGGTAGTATTGGTGCTTGGGAAACGATAAGCCGACCCAGGAGGGCGTATAGAGCCCTTAGGCTTGACAAGACCATACTCCTTCCCCACGTCAAGAATTTCAGGCGTCTTTTTACCACTCGTGACCATGCACATTAGAGACTGAAACTGCTGTTGGCCCAATGAATCCCCAACAAAGGCAATGGTTTTATGCTGCATCCTGAAAATAAATTGTCATGAGCAAGGCATTTCATCATATCTGGAGTCCACACGGACACGACAAAAGAATAAATGCATGGCGAGATGGAAATCAGTTATTCGTCACAAACACGGAATGAGAGATAATAGAACGGGAATAATCTGGCTATCAATCATCAGTGGGACAAAGGACATTGGTCATGGAAAGGGATTCAAGTCCCAGAAAAAATGCCAGTAGAACTTGTGTAGAATAGAATGGGAAAAAATCTCACTTCTCAGAAGCAACCTGAACATTGCCTCGTCCAAAAACCAAGCAAGTTTAAATCGTTCGTTCTATAGACGTATTATCATTCGTAAACAAAGGAAAGATTCAATCCTAGTTACAGGACCAAAAGGTATAATTCGGAAGAGGGGCGTCTGGTTCTTAAGCTCATATGTTTGGTTGTGTTTACTGCACTGGTTCATAACTGGGAAGACTAATTAAACCACCCTATAAAATGTTGTCCATCTATATGTCAATTTACCAAGACGAAAAAGAATGGTACCTTTCCAAAAATTTTGACCCTGTAAATTCTGTCATTGTGCAATTGTTTGGCCGCCATCGCAACTTCTCATACGCAAAATCTATCCGTTGTGATAGGC
The DNA here is from genome assembly GCA_036023075.1 of Gaultheria prostrata. Lineage (NCBI taxonomy): Eukaryota > Viridiplantae > Streptophyta > Magnoliopsida > Ericales > Ericaceae > Gaultheria > Gaultheria prostrata. Next base: position 3,012 of record JAXBDA010005137.1, read on the forward strand.
GGCAAGCCCATGTCCCATACAACCACTGCTTGCATCCGAACCCAGAATACAATGGCCAACTATCATCTACAACCCATTCTCCTTTGGCATAGTTACATACTGAAATCGGAAGCAAACAAAATGCAAAATATCACAATTTGGAAATGATCAACCACCCCAGTCAGACAGGACTACAAAAGTGACATTCTGCATTTGGCACACCAAACAGATGGGTCTTGCCTTACTGTTTACACCACATTTTAGCATTTCAATTACATGTAAATTTTCTCCTTCTAAAGAAAAATTGTCTTTTAACTTCTTACTCGGTCTTAACCATGAGTTCATGGGTAGGGCCATATTAAACCATGTCATTTGCAAGTTCTTCTAGTTACTCAGATAATCCAACACAAACAAAAAGTACAATTGGTTCAATATGGTTATCCGAATGACTTTTGTTGATTATTGGTGTGGCTCCCATCCACGTATCCCCTGACTCAGCCCTTATCTTTCTTACCTGTATTTCTATTCCAACCACCAGAGTTTACGGTTTTGTCTGGCGTTGGATTTGATAAAAGAGGTTCTGATATTTGGCCTTTAAAAGGCAGCCTTATGGCTTTGTATTTTGCATCTCAAAGTGAGAGATCTGTGAGTGTAGCAATGTAGACTCTGAGAGAGTGTAGTGAGTTGAAGGTGAACTCCCATGTAAAGCTTGTCTCTATTTTCTGAGACTTGCTTCGATTCTTCCGTGGAGTACCCGAGTTTGGGGAACCACATAAATTATCTGTGTTCAGCATGTGTGTCGGGTTTAGATCCTTGGGGCACAACAAATGGTATCAGAGCCCGGGTGGCCAAAAGCATGAACAATGCATTTGTTCCGTTTCTCTGTTCATCAACGCGTTTCTCAAAACAGCTCGAAAATGTGATCTGATCTGTCCAGGTGTGGATACCCCCCAGGTTTCCCAGGGGCGTCGCCACACAGTTAGGAACGGTTAAGGACAACACTGTTAGAACTCTCAATTATGTCGAGGTACCTGTTGCAGCATACCTCGTTCGGTTTAGAGTCGCCACTTGGTTTTGGAAAACCAAGAAAACAAATAGAGATTCTGGGTTCAAGGAAACAAGGGTACAATGAGGGGAAGGTGTTAGGCATCCCTCCCCGCCTAGCCACAAAGGCTAGCCTATACTTGTTTGACATAAAATTGCTTTAGTACTTCAAAAAGATCTCACAAATAAACCGATTATTAAGCCGTTTAGCAGATATGGGTGATGTGAACTGTAAAATAAACCGCACGGGGACAGGGAACAAGGAGGCACGCAATAATACATAAATACAATAGCAAAACCAGCATATGTGCCAGCATTCTGATCTGTCGACCGGCAGATCACGCTGTTTAATATACCGGCCGGCACATCAGTGCATCAATCGATGTGCTTCCCAACGCCAGAAAACATAGAAACCGGATAACTAAGTACGCAAAATTAATCTTCAAAATGAATAGAAATATGAAATTAAACTACATAGAAGGTGTTGTAACCTTCGTAACTTACTCCCTTAGAGGTTTTTTTTTTGCTCGGATTTGCTTGCTTTGTGGTTGAACTAACGAAACCCTAAACCCTAACTTTGGATTTGGGGGTTTTGCACTCGGGTGTTTTTACTCACAGAGAGGTTAGGGCTTTTGAAACTTGAAATTTGGGGAGTGTTTGGATAGAGTTTTAGAGTGTGAGGCTAACGAAATGGGTGTCGATTTTGGTATGCAAAGGGTCCTATTTATAGGCTAGCAAAATAGAGTGTCCCGATTCAATTGAAACTCGAATTGGCAGAGGTTCGATATGGATTAATCTTTATCTACAGGAATCCTGTGCTTGTTCGCTAAGCAAAACTAGAGTAATCCGATTGACGGGGAAGTGGTAGAGTCCTGATCGGGCTCTGGTTTGAAAGCTTCTAAAAGAAGTCGATTTACCGGCCAGTTAAACCATGTACCGGTCGGTTAATGCATTTGGCTGAAGGGTTACACCCTAGTCCGCAACCACAAACATTTTGTGGAGATTCTACAAAAATTTAGGGATGATGATTTCGTTTCCATTTCGGGATCGATTTCTAGCCTATAAATTGGACCCTCCCGGTTTAGTATTCAAGACACCTTAAGAGGAACAGATCTTAAATTTATTTGGGACCCGCGAGGAGCCGTATGAGGTGAAAATCTCATGTACGGTTCTGCAATAGAGATGGTTTCAGTACCAATACGCTGAAAATATACCGCTTCAATTCTCCATACCACATCGAAATGCTCTGCAACTCCAGCTCTGATACGCTCCCAAATCCCCAAATCTCAAGCAAATAGCCTATAAACCCCGAGTTCTCATCCGATTTCGGTCCGAAAATTGAAACTAAGTTTTGTGCATATCAATCTGTTCAAGTAGCAAGCAAATCGCCCAACTGCACAACTGCAAAAGGGTTCTGAGGGATCCAAGGTTGTAAAATCACGGTTAGCCCGTGTGGGTTAGCCTTTTTTCCATCTTTGTAGCACTTCACACACATAACACAGTCTGTACTTGCTTTATTTTCTACTGGTAAAAAATCGAGGAAGCAAGGACGACATAACGTATGTGAGCCGTCAATTGTTGTTGTATTGCATAAATCGACCGACGTTTATAGTGTCTACTGACATTCGGACAGTAGCTAGAAGATTCAATAGTACAACCTTTTGGTTTACCCCTTTATCTCTCCAACGCATGTATTTACCGTTTTCATCACCAATAACTGTTTAAATGGCTTAAAAACAAGTATGTGCTAAAACAAAGTAAACGGATAATGTAGTCTTGGTTGAACAAAGTAAAGGCCGATCGCAAGACTGGACGGAGAGGGGTGCTTAACACCTTCCTCTTACCGTACTTTTGGCTCCTGAATCCACGACTAGAATCTCTGGCCAGGCTTTTTCTTGGTTTAGCCTAAACCAAGTGGCGACTCTAAATAGTTGTAGGTGCTACGCAATGGGCACCGTGGATTGCCGAAAGGCGGATGACATAGAGTCTTAAAACATGCCAACGAATTCAAAGCATCAAGGGCAACACATCCGCAAATTGGCCGTCACTGTGTGGAGAATTGGCGCGGCTGCCCTCTCGCAGGGGTGGCGGGGCGCAAGCGTCCATACCCGGTTCTGACCAGATCTGCACTATGTTGAACCACAGTTTCCTATTTTATGGCCGGTTCAGTCTCCTTCATATTTGTTACAGTCCAGTTCATATCAATTTTAGACTCGTCTCAACGTTCTGGATCCAACCGTGCACTCCATTTTCCTAGATTCGACTCCGAAGTTGATGTCCAATCCGTTTTTTATGCTTAAAATGCATTTTTGGGCATTTTCTGGCACCCATTGGGCCAATTTCGACAAGTGTGGACTTGTTTCAGACTAAATTAGCTTTTCTGGATGCAACAGTGATGTTTGTTTTCTGGACGCAACAGTGATGTTTGTTTTGCAAGATCTCCGACCCGTTACTTGTGTAGTGTTCTTTTAGAGTCTTGAAACAGCTGTTTACAGCGTTTTCAGGCATGGAAGACTTGTTCGGGATGCTTTGTTGGTCGACTCTCTTGTTTCTAAGGATGGTGTATCCTTTGTTAGTGGCGGTTTTGGAGTGGAACCAGTTTTATGTCCTTTGTAAAACTCATTGGAGGTATTTTTTGAAGTCTTGGTGTGAGCAGGGCATCGGTCTTACCCCTTTGAGTGTTTGGCGATCATTCTGTCTGTTATCGCTGGTTCTGTGGCCATGGTAGCAATTAAACCGTTTGTTCACGATTTTTTGATGACGAAGATTCTGTTCCTATCTGTTGGTGTTCATCATCTGCTGGCCATTCTGAGAAGTGGTATTCTGGGGATTTACCTATCGATCGATTTGTCATTTCTGGTCAAAGCGTGAGGTGTTCTTGTGGATACTGACCACATCTGCAGTACTTGGAGATATGTGGAGTCCATTCGTTTTTCATGGTGGAGCCATTTATGTTCGGTATGGACTGGACTTATTGCTGATCTCATTATTGCCATAGGTGGCATTTGTTCAGTTTGCTATTGGAACCTGTTCTGAATTTGGTAATATTTGAACATCGAAAATTCTGTCAAAATAACGCGTTGATGGAAAGTGGTTTTTAAGTGGGACCGGTGTGACCCTTCCATTTTCTTAGGAATTTTCTTGGTGGTTGATGCAAGAGTTACTCAACTGGAACTCGTTTATGGAAGTTTGCTTCGAGCTTCAGAAATCCGGTTCTTCTGTTCGTCTGCATCCGGTGACTCGTATTTTAGTATACTGTTTCAAGAGCAGTGTTCTGCTTATGTTTTAGATCTATCCCTCTGCATTTGTTTTCACAGGAATCTGGTGGAGATAGATCTTCTGGAGGCTTAGCCGGGTCTCACCTGCATTTAGCACTGCTGATGTCTTTCTGTTTAGCTCTAGAGATGATGGCGCATCTCAGAGTTTCAGTGAAATTGAAACCAGTATATTCCGTACTCCGTATCTGTTCTGGAGTTTGCTCAATAATCCAAAAGTTGTTACTTGTTTGAAGTCTGTTTCGATCTTCAAAAGGAAACTGTTCAGCAGTCAACTTTGACGAGAGTTGTTTACTCTCTTGCCCATGATTTGCTTCTCCTGTTCTGAATCGAGCTTGTCTTCTAAGTACATCTGTATCTGTTTGGGATTTGTTTGGGAGTAGTTGGATATCTCACCAAGGTGGAGGCATCGCTGTTTCAATTGGAGGTGACTTTTACCAAAGTGGAGTTTGGTGCAAAGTCTTGTTTGAGGCTTCGTTGATTCGAGGATTGTCGCAAAGGTGGAGATTGTTGATTATTGGTGTGGCTCCCATCCACGTATCCCCTGACTCGGCCCTTATCTTCCTTAACTGTATTTCTATTCCAACCACCAGAGTTGAAGGCTTTGTCTGGCGTTGGATTTGCTAAAGGAGGGTCTGATATTTGGCCTTTAAAAAGGCAGGCTTTGTATTTTGCATCTCAAAGTGAGAGATCTATGAGGGTAGCAATGTTGGCTCAGAGAGAGTGTAGTGAGTTGAGGGAGAACTCCCTTGTAAAGCTTGTCTCTGTTTTATGAGAGAATTGCTTCGATTCTTCCATGGAGTACCCGAGATTGGGGAACCACGTAAATTATCTGTGTTCACTGTTCAGTGTGTGCATGTGTTTGTTTTGGAACTTTGGATACTTGGGGCACAACAACTTTAATTTTTGATTCAACAGAACGCAGGGATGCTGATCTAATCCCTTATATATAGTTATTATTATATAGTTGGTAATTAAAGATCCAGTCGACAACGAAAAGCCATCTCTAACTTACCAGATGCTCAAATGGCATCCAGAAGGCAACTAGTCGTGTAATGAGAAGCGCACAAAAGATCATATACTATTGAATTTTCTCATCCCATTGATTAAAAGTAAAAGGAAAACACTACCTCTCTTCTCAACGTGAACGCTGTTCTCAGAAACCATTCCAGCTGCAGCATCAGATTGTTTGCTCTCTTCTTGCTTCTTGGCCATCTCTCTATGGAGTACGTCTCCTTTCTCCATAAAAGGCGTTGCTGTTGCATCTGTTTTGCTATTCTCAATTCCAGAAGAGATTCCTTCATGTTGCTTATTGACCAGCTCCTCTCCAATAACTGAAAAACAATACAGTTCAAATAAGCTAGCAGAGACCACAAGTACGTTACTTGGCTATATTTAGGGACAGTATCAGGTCAACAAAAGAAAATGAGAAACCCGGAGACAGCTGCAACAAGCGACCTTGAGGTGGAAGTAAGGCAGAGAGGAGTGGAGTTTTCTCCCATGCCCATATATAAATGGTAATTGTGAAGACAAGAGCTATGATGATGAGACGGATCCGTTCACCCATCAGTCCAAATAAACCTCTTTTAATCCTTTACGTGCGCAAAAATAATGGACTAAATTTCATCCAAATGTCATCAACAGAATCGAAAAATATATCTAGATAACATCGGTATGTGGTTTCAAGAGCACTGCAATGGAAAAAATGTAACTGAAGAAGAAAATTTCGTGTGGCCTTAACCGGCAGAAACTGAGCTAGTGCCACACATACATAGCCCCAAATGTCTCAATATAATAATAGGTCATGGTCCTCAGGGATGCTTGGACGCCAAAGGTCTCAATATAATAGTAGGTTACGGATGTTTGCACATCAATTCATTTATACAGAAATGCAGCACATGCAAAAGATAAGGCACAGCACAAATCATGTGTGTATTTTTTTATTTTTGCTACTCGAAGCATCAATTCATTCATACGGAAATGCAGCACAAAAGATAAGCAAAGCACAAATCACATGTGTATTTTTTTTATTTTTGCTACTCGAAGCACAAATCACAGGTGCGTATGCGTTAGAGCATTCGTCGGTATATGTCACCGCGTTGGACTAAAACATAGCATTACTTCGAAGGAGATCAGCTCCACATCACATAGCGCGCGCACTTAAAAACATGAAATTTTAGTACGATCACTTAATGAGGTCCATGTACAATAATGATTAAACCAGTTACTCCAAACTAAGAAAAATCCATGGTTACAGAACTTAGGCTCCGCTTGGATGTATCTGAATTGTAAATGAAGGAATTTGATGTTTAATTCTAACAGTAACATAAGAGAGGTTTACTTATGGCCAAACTACATATGAAAACAATCTCTTCTAAACCACAACTAACCAAACGGATCCTTCCAAATCACTTATAAGATGATCCACATTCCACAGCCAATTAAAGCCCATCATTGTTAGCCCAAAGATTTTCTTAAACATCTTATTGATTTTGATGATAGCAAAATTAATCTTATTAAATGAGAAATATAATTAATATTGTGATATTGGTACTCATTTGAATATTTATTTATTTTGTAGGATTTGGTTGAGATACACACAAGGAGAGATTCCACACCAAATCATTATCTCCAATAATCAAGTTTTTAATTGAAAGGAAAAGATTACGGACAAATCTTTTCCTCATTTTTTATTGGATCAAGCGCTTCAAATGGAAAATAAAATGTGGGAGGATATTCAACGATCCTAGAAATATGGACCAGCTCTTATTTTGGAAAGCTCTTCTCTTAATTCAAATTGCTAGAAAGCTTTACAAGGGAAGTCGGCATTCGAGAATCACAGAATGGAAGTTAATTGAGTTAAAAACGGCGGCTAATTCAAAATAAAGGGAATGATTGGTGCATAATGGAAGTTCCTAACAGCTCAAGTGAGATTCAATTCGTAAGTTGCATTGGCTTGCAAAGAAATGGAAAGTTTATAATTGATGGCGGATATCATTTTATTGACAAAAGACTAACGGCTAGTTTGGGCTTCAAGCATATATACAAGGCTAAGGAATAAGAAAGAACAAGGTAGAGAAGAGAGAATACAACAACAATACAACAATAACATAACTCATCTAGTCCCCAATCACTGGGGGTATGGGCGGGGATGATTGGAGACAGACCTAACCTTTGGCAATATGCACAAAGTGGCTGCTCTCAGAGTACCACTAAAATAGTGGCCCCCCTAAACCTCTAAGAACCGAGGAGCTACATGGACGTTTTGTTGCAGAACCATACCCTCAAATCAAAGCCGAAAGGCATCAGGGAAGGTAGGCCTAGAGATGCTCATTACCGTGCTTCCTTCATTCATGGTCCAGAGCATCTCACTAATGAGTACAAGTAGAGAAGAGAGAATCGGAGGAAAAAAAAATAGGCATTCATATTGAGTTGCAAAGTTTATTGTTTTTATCTACACTTTTGAGAGTGTTTAATTTATGAGATTTCATTGTAAAAGAGAGTGTGACCCCTTGTATATCTCTTGTGAGAGTTATCTTTTTGCGAGTGATTTTGGAGAGAAAATCACTTGATGGTTAGGTGTTACTAGCACCAGAGTCAAAACTAGTTGGGTTAGGTGTGACTAACGTGGGAATCAAAAATAGTTGGAGCGATTGGCGATAGATTGCTCGTTGTAAAGGTTTCTCTAGCACCCGCGAAGCTAGAAGGTGTTACCATTGGAGATAGTGCAACAAATCCCGAGTTGGACACTTGGGGAGTGGACTAGGCCGTGAAATTGTGGACTGAACCACTATAGATCCTTGCGTTCGATTTTTCTCTCCCCTTACTCTTTATTTACTGTCATATATTACTGCATGTGTGCTTGAATCAATTTAATTTTATTATTGGCCGTTGTATTTAATATTTTAATACCACATTAATTTTTAGATGCACAATTCCCCCCTCTTGTGTTGCTATCTGGGCCAACAACCGTCATTTCTGTTCATGGGGTACAAAAAGAGACTGGGAGTACATTTTTTTAAGATGAAAACACACACACTGCAAGTATATTATTGTAAACCAAAAAAATTGAACTTCGGATTTCGGCCTTTTTTTAAGGTAGGGCAGGGAAGGGATGTATCAATGCACTCAACACACCAATAATCTTCAGTCCCCAATTACTTTTTTGATTGTTGTTCTTCTATCGTAGTTTATTAAGTTGGACAGCACCTAAGTACCGTTACACGACCAACTAAACTAGAATAAGCAACAAAGTTCAATTTGCTTAATTCACTTTTGTTTGCCTGATTGTTTATCGGCTTTGAGCTAGCGCCGGGGCCTGGGCTCCGGCTTCCTTCGTAGCCCTTTCTGAACTAGGCTTCCATCCAGCTCCTTATTCAGAGTCACAAACTTTCAAATGAAAGCCACTGAATTTTGACTAAAAAATAAATGGGTAAATTTCAATGACACACCTGAGATTTGAATTATGTACAGATTCTCCCTCCAGGTATGATAAATGATTTTTCCCTCCCTAAAGTTTGCATTAGCATTTCAATTACCTCCATCGGTTAGTTGACCATTTGTTGACCGTTAAGTTAACTAGCAAATTCATCCCAAAAACTTACTATATGGTAACAAATATACGCTTAAGAAACTTTTGTTGTTTCTACAAAAAAAAAAAAAAAAACTTCAGGGCCCTGGAATCAATCAAGGTGCGAGTAAACTGATCTGGAGATCCAATTTTCAATAAAAATAAATTAAAAGTACTAATAATAATAATATATTTAACCAAAAAAAAAAGTACTAATAATATCACATATGTGCTCTTCTATTCTTTTCTTTTATGCTTCTGAACATCAATTTAACTGTAGTAGTTAATTCATAATCTAGTATTCATTACATTATCTTTCTAAGTTGTCATTGTTTACCACAATCTCAAGTGGAGAAATGCAAATTGTTTTTACTCACACACTAAAATAAATTTGGATTTAGTATCTTGTTAACGAATTATATTACACGTAGATTAGGGTGGAACGAAACATTGTTACATCGAAGCAATTTAATTTGTTTAAAACATACTATTTTATCACAATTACATCGGAGTTGCATTCCCTCCCATATAATTTCATGATTAAGCTATCAAAATTATACACGGAAATTTCTATTTAAGGTAAAAAAATAAACACACTTTTAAATAACTTTAAATGCATGTAGAAAGTAATATTTACTTATAATTTCAAGTTCTACAACTGTTTTGGGGAAAAAAGTTGCTCACGTTTATGCAACCCTTAAATTCAAGAGAGGGTATTTAGTGTAACGGTGACACTAAGTGGCGCGTTGACAAGGTGTCACTGTTCCACTGACATGGTGCCGTGTGTACATGGCGTGGAGCCTGAGGGCGAGCTGGCCGAATATTTATACTTATATTTTCAAGTTCTACAACTGTTTTTGGGAAAAAAGTTGCTGGGGTTTATGCAACCCTTAAATTCAAGAGAGGATATTTAGTGTAACGGTGACACTAAGTGGCGCGTCAACATGGTGTCACTGTTCCACTCACTTGGTGCCGTGTGTACATGGCGTGGGACCTGAGGCACTCAGCTCTGCCAGCTCGGCTTCGGGCTCCACGTCGTACACACATGGCAACTCGTGATTGAAACCGTGACACCACTTCGACGCGTTACACTGGGATTGAATTTAGAGAAAGTTTTTAGTGAAACAGTGACACCACGTCGACGTGTTACGTGATGTTACTGTTTCACTAAAAACTTTCTCTAAATTCAATCCCAGTTCCACTCCTTGGTGGGGGCATTCTGGATTTTACAAACTTCTTTGCCATGTTTTGCTGTCGTATCCCGCGGGATGTTCAAGGATTGGCTAGATACATTCCTGACTTGTTTCTTCTGCTGGCTTAGGTGACAGGACACTTTTGGATATGGTATCACAAGAAGTACATGCCTTAAGACTATTGCTCTCGTGATCATATGGTACTATTCTTAACCACAGACAAAAAGTTCACATGGTAGATTTTCCCATTCTTCTTCCTTTGGTATTACAAAAGCAAAAAATCATGCTCCTAAATATGAAAGGGGATGAGATTTTGCTTACACCCGTGAAGGTGTTTGGACTATTTATGCATGTCTTTCACTCATTTTCTTCCTGATTCGGTTAAAGACAAGCCACCTGCATTGGGACTAAGAAATTCACGAGTTCACCACTTGCGGTTTGATCCCAAAACCTTTGCTCATATTGGATTATAGAACTAGATTAGATACTTGTGCTTACAAGAAACTTATCCACTGCTCATATTGGATCATATCTATGCAATTTTACCTCTTGAATCCCCTTTGGATTAGTTGAGATAATATTCACTGCAGTGTTGTTTCTTCATGGATTCCTAGCATACCCAAAAATCCCAAACAGAGAAAAGAATCGTTGACCATGAAATTCTTATCAATTTCTAGCTCCTTCAATTCAAAGTCACAAACTTTCAAATGAAAGCCAATAAACCATGAATTTTTACCCAGAAAAAATCACCACTGAAGAGTCTATATTACAATGCAGTACCAAACATGAAGGAAAAAAAAGTACAAAGTACAAAATCTAGCAATTGATGAACGTTATCTAACAGTAGATGCAACAGTCTGAGCCCAAATCCTAAGTTGATCTTTAATTTCCGTTTCATTACCAAGTGATGGAATTCTCCAATCCATCAACTGATTAATCTCCACCTTATTATTCAAAACATGATCCCATGCTTCAGATAGATAAGGCCTTGGAACATAATCCTCAACAAATTCCTTCACTTCATCTTCATCTTCTTCTTTTTCTCCTCCTTCAAAATAACTATCAGATTTTGTTCCCAATCTCTGTAACCCTGGTAAAATCGAAACCAAGTTCGAATTCACCTTATCTTCTTCAGAAAAAACAAAACCCAAATCTATAAACCCTTTCAGCTCCTCAAATTCAAGCTCCGACAAGCTCTTACTGCTGCCGCCCTGTTTTCTTCTCCTTTTCTTGATTTCGCCCCTTGTTTTCTTGATTGAAGCCTCAACCTCTTCAACCTGTTCTTGTTTCGACATGGGTTTTGAGAATTCTCTCACTTCTTTTCCAGAAAGTATTGTCTGAAGCCTGGGAGTGACTGATTTTGGAGAGAGAAAATCTGTAGAGCTCAAACAATGGTCGCTGAGAGATCTACCATGGAAGGTAGGAATTGAACGCAGATTTGGTTTTTCATTGATTTCAAGAATTGGGTTTGGTTTAGGAGTTGAAATAGGAGGTTTTTTGGTGAAGATTTGGTGCTCAAACCAGTAGCAATCAAAAACAGTGAGAATTTCTTCTTCGGATGCCATTGATGAAGGGAGCGGACTCAGCAGAGGGTTTTTGAGGGGGGTTTAAGAGGTGAAGATTGACTTGAGATAAGAACAATAATAGGGTTCAGTATATATATTTGCTTCATTACCTTATTGCCCCTCGTTTTATGTTCGTATTGCATTATTGCTGGTAAAAAATAAAAAATAGGAGCCAGGGAACGCCTCAAAACACGTTTTTCTTAATGTTTTCTGGCATTATCAAAAAGTCGATCATATGTATCACGTTGTGAGCTTGGATCTAGGGGAGGATATTCGCCCGAAAGATTCAAGGTGAGTTTTCTATACGGTATTTTCGGTATTTTAAATTTATAAATTGTTAAATAAGTTAAAAGTAGATTTTTTTTGAAAAGTTAGTGGGTATTACTCATATGTATTACATTGATAAGGGTAAGTAGTGGAAAGTAGATGTAAAAGTTGATGTAAGAGAAAATAAATTGAAATTGTGAGGCTACACACTTAAAAAGATACAGAGGGAATATTCTTATGAGTTTAATAACAAAATGGAATTGCTACTTTTGAATTTCGAAAACTGTGTGATGCGAAAAAAGGTTCTCTTGTTTATTAATATTAAAAGAAGATCCAAATTTGTGCTGTGAGGGAATTGGAAAAATAGAAGTTATAAACATGACCAGCTCCACATTACCTAAATTTTTGGTATGTTACTATTTTGGTTCCATTCTCCTTAAATTTTTGGTCTGATATTTCTTCACTATTTTTTACTCTTGGTAATTATTTGTTTGACTTTACGTCGTGATTTTTACGATTAATCATTTGCATCGAAGTGGAATTAGAAAAGTATAAAAATACAGACCAAAGTTGTAAAATGTTCATACAAGACGGCACTTTAGACGAAAAAAAAACTTTTGTTTGGTATATATTTTTCCATTTTTAGTCAATTTTTTTGCTTTTAGTCATAATTTTTTAGATTCCTCATATCGAGATGGGGGATTATTTCAAAAATTATAATATAAATTTAATAAAAATTTCAGAAAAGATCCACAGAAGTGTACTAAAATAAAAAGTACAAAAAGGGTATTACTGTAAACAAAAAATCTTCACTTGGAATCATTTGATGTTGGTGATTTGAATGGGTCCAGGTTTCTGGTCCACTTGATGCGTAAAGTCGACGAATCCGTTAGTATTTTACAATTTTCCATTTTTCTTATGGCCCACGAGTAGAGATGTCAATCTTGACCAAACTAATGTGTATCTGAACTGTAACCGATTTTTTTTCCTCGAACCATAACCGAAATATTCCCCGTGGGTGGGGTTATGATATGGGACGTGAGATAACCAAACGGGTACGGTGTGGTTCTGGTTTGAGCAAATAACCGAACCGTTTCCCGAACCGAATTGAACTGGATATGTGTAACTACAAAATTACCCTTCATATGTAGAAGTTTAGCATGCGTATAGTTTCAATGTATTGAATTTCTACTTAGATGTATATTAGTTTTGCGTTTAAAATATCTAGATGCATATCTGCATATCTTTTTAATTGACGGATCTGTGACATTTTCAGTTTAACTGATTTTCATATTTGAATTTCATTCATAATTATTTCATTTTTATTGTGTTTCATATTTAACCGGGAGTACCAAAACCGAACCAATCTCCGATTGGTTCATTTATGGTTTCAATTTCTCCTATCCGTTCGGGTTTCGATTCGGTTATGGGTACTCATCTAGTTTCGGATATGATAATACCCGAACCGAACCGTCTCATTGTCATCCCTACCCACCAGTGAGGTAAGACTTATACGTTGAATGTCGCAAAATGACCCCACCACTTCCCAATAACTCCAAAACTACCCCACACTTCTACATGCCAACCAAACCTCCAAACAATATGAATCTGAAGGGCATTTATGGAATAATAGCATTTACATCAGCTAAAACGGCAGGCAGGTGGGAATGATATTTATGGAGCCCCTCATAACTCGTTGTTGTTTTTATATTTCAAGGAACATATAGTACTCCCTAATCATGTCAAACTCACAAGTTGCATAGTTTCCACTATTTGTTTAATACTCTTTCAAATTGAATGAAGTTCAATTATTTTTTATTTTTTTAATACAATGTATTTCAGACTAGCTTACGCCTGCTATAGACTAATTATTATAGTTTTTTTACTTCGTTTCACACGCTAACGCGTGGGGATTAAGGGACCTCAAGAGTTCTTTGTAAGAAAAATCGAACTTGACATCTCAACCGGAAGCAAACTTTGCAAATCCTGTGTGCTTTTATTTTTTTTTTGTCTTTATTCATTTTTTCTTACATTTGTTAGTTTTGCGTCGATTTTTTATGTGTAGATTATTGGTTCATTAAGACGAGAGGAATCTTTTTTTTTTTTTTGCCATTCGATATACATCAATAGGGGATTAGTGGGGGAGTTAGTGAGTTAGTCCAGAGAGGGTCTAGAAGCTATCTATAACCGTAAACCCCAAACGCATCTGCCGAGGCTTGAACCCTAGACTCGCTTGTGGAAGAACCAGGAGATAACCAATAACCGCTATGCTACATGCCCTTGGTTATGACGAGAGGAATCTGACAAGTCAAAACTTATAATAAAAATATTAAAAAAAATTATTAAAGACAAATAATCCAAATTCTTGTGGATTTTGGATTAGTTTTATCTTTATTCACAAAAAATTTAGTGCGGTAAATTTGTTTTTTTACTCTTTATATTTCTCTCGTCGAGATGAATCAATAATCCATAAAAAATTAATGAAAAATTATCAAATGCAAATTTTTTTTTAATAAAAATAAAACTTTTTTTTGCCAAAGCACTCGGGACTTGTTGGGGTTAACGAAGTTCAATTATTGAAAGTCATTGTCACTGTGACATCAAGATCAAGTCTTGTGTTGTATCAAAATTAAGAACATGAAAAACATGTTGCTTTTACGTTTCGTTATCATTATTATTTCACCTCTCTCTCTCTCTCTCTCTCTCTCTCTCTCTGTTTTTTTATTTTATTATTTTTTTTTTGTGCAAATGAGGAGGTGAAGCAGTCATGGTGTTGACGAAATTAGACAAATTAAAACATTAACTTGTAGGATTGGTAGTTATTATTTAAGTTTGCGTACGTGGAGCTGAGTTGGTGCCAAGTAACTGGAATCGCAGAGGCATGATATAAATATCTTACACACAATGGCGGCTTTAAGAAATTGTTATAGTATATTAGATGTTTAAATTACACAATACTATATATTCAAGATATTATAGATGAGTAATATCTTAAGTATAAATCTGTCGATCTAACTTTCTAAAAATTGTAATATCTGTCCGTCCAAAATCTTAAATTTTTTTGATATTTCTTTATAAAATTTTCGTGCTGAACTTTCAATAGTTTGCAATTAATTTTGTCGATATATTTATTTGTTTCGACGAGAGAATCTAAATACTGAAAAATTATGACAATTAAAAACCTTAACAAAATAGTTTATACAAGACAAAATAGTTTTTTAACTTCTCTCTCTCTCTCTAAAGCTATTCACAGCGCCGCTTCAGATTTAGGTTTTGGGCGGGGGAGGTGTTCTGCCGCACCTCCTCCTCCCCTCCCACCTCCTCTCCTCCCCCCTTTAGATATCTATCTCTCCATTCCTAACCCTTCCACTCATCTTTCGCTGATCTCTTTTTATCTTTTATCCAAAAAATGATTAGCAACAAGCGGCGATTTTGAAGTGGCAGGCATCATCGGTGTCATGGTTATCACTTCCGAGTGTTCTGGGGTCTCACTACCAACTAATGAAAGGCGCTGTTTGGGACTTTTAGTCGATGACGAGGGCAGCGCTTCCTTTGCCAGTTTTCGGTGAGTCTTTCTTCTGGTTTTCGGCGTCATGGTTCTCTTTATCCTCATCTGGTTTTTTCAACCCCTAGACCTTTACCGCTGTGGGTTTTCCGTTCATCTTTGCCATGGTTGCTCGGTTCCTCCTTCCAAGTTCATCTCCGGCTGGATCTCTATTGGGTTTTCCAGTTTCGCTTAATGGCATGGTTTTGGGCAGTGAGAGTGGGTGACCGTTGTGCTCTCCAGCTATGGTTGCCGTGGTATTTGCTTAATGGCTCGTGGAGCTTCCGAGATATATAGCATGAGTTGTTTGTCGTTTGCTTTACCATATCTTGAGTTTCCTGAGGGTGGCGTGGTGGTGGCCGTCGGTTTGTGGTGGTGGTTGTTAGGAACCTTTGGCGACGGTGGTGGAGGATGATTTGCACTGTGGTTTTAGGTTTTCTTGGGATTGGGCTTAGCCCACTTGGTTGGGTTATGTCTATTGTGTTTTATTGTTGTATCTGGGCTTGTAGGCCTTCTGATGTAATTTTCATTATTTTATCTGGGCTTTCAGGCCCATGGGTGTTAGGGCTTTGCCCTTTGGGTGCTTCAACCTTTGGTTGGATCTTTTTCTCTCACTCGATGTAACCTTCGTTGAGCTTCCTTAATAAAATTTTGTTGCCGATAAAAAAAAAAAAGATGAAGTTTTGTTAAAAACTTTAATAATTAATAAAGTTAGCCTAAGCGTTAGACTAAATTATTGTCAAATTTTTTTTTTTATAATTCTAACTTAGTAATTGAATAATAAAAAAATTGATTTAATTAAATAAATACGAAATAATACTCCCTCAATTCCGTTTCAAATGATTCCTATAAAAAAATCGTGGCATTTTGAGTTTCAATTAAAGGTATTTCTGAAAATGTTTTTGTGTACTTTTTTATACCGTTTAAACATAGTTACTACTTATTGAGATATTTTGACCGTTGCAAAGAAAATTAAAAATTAATTTGGAAAGTATTTTGTTTTTGAGGTCAAAGTTCCACGATCTTCCGTAGGGAGCATTTAAAATGAGATGGAGAGTAGTAGTAAAATATGTATAACATATGTATGTATTGTATGTATCGGAGGCAGGGCTGCAAATGAACCAAGCCGTTCGTGAGCTCGGCTCGAAAAGAGCTCGTTTGAACTCGGTTTGTTAAGTTTTTATTGAGGCTCGGCTTGAGCTTGAGTTCGTTAAAAACCTTAACGAACAAACTTGAACACGGCAAGGCTCGGCTCGACAAGGCTCATTTACTTTTTAGAGGAATAAAATAATATAAGTATTAAAATTTGATATCTTAATGCGCTATCTTTTGAAAAACTTATTAAATTGCACTATTATTTTGAAATTGAGGCTATTTTCCTGTAAAGTTTATAGATATAAAACATTTATACATGCACACGTAAAACTTTCTTTGTGAGTATATATTTTTTCGTTGGCTCGTGAACAAGTTTGAGCTTGAGTTAAGCCTAGGCCAACTCGGCTCGTTAAGTTTTCACTGAGCTCGAGCTCATTAAAAATTTAATAAACAAACTTTTTTTTGGAAATAATAAACAAGCTTGAACATTGTAAAAACTCGACTTGTTTGCTGCTATAATCGGAGGCATCTTTTGAGGGTTCCAAATTGAAGTTTTTGTAGAATTCAGTTAATTCTCTAGTTCTACTTTTATAGAGTGTCATATGGCGACTTGGAGAATTAGGTTCGATCAGGGATACGAGAGGCCTTGGTTGGTTGTGTTCAAAGTGATTAACGAGAAATTTCCAAATTTACCATTTGATAAAAGCTACTCCCTCCGTCCCTTTTTAAATGTGTTACCTCGTAATTCTAACTTATTTTCTCTCACATCAACTTTTACAATTTTTACATCTACTTTCCACTACTTACCCTTATTAATATAATAATACCCACTAACTTTTCAAAAAAGAATCTACTTTTAAGGGCAAAATAGGAAATGTACCCACTAACTTTTCAAAACACACATTTATTAAGGGACAACCCAAAATGGAAATGTCTACACTTATTAAGGGACGGAGGGAGTAAAATTTTATCACCTAGATGTCTCATTTGCCAAAAGCCAAGTGGGTCCTTTTTTTCAAAAACCTTCTCTCTCTCTCTCTCTCTCCATGGAACATGTTAAATTACCATTTTGCCCCATGCAATTGTGTATGTACGTGGTGCTTAATTTAAATGGAGGGCAAAATGGTATATGATGCAATTGTGTTGCACTTTTAGGAAAAATGACTTTTATCTAATGGGAAACAAAATGATTTTAGCAACTTAGCTTTTAGCACATTTTATGAGAAAATTCATTTTAACATTTGGTTCTAAAAACAAAACTATTTAGTGGTGGTAGCTGAATGTGGTTGATTGGTTAGGCCTTGGCTGCAGGAGTTATTGCGCCTGTTTGCTACCACTTAAAATCTAACTGATTAGCTTATTTGCTTGAAAAAACTAATGAAATTTTCTTGCTTATTTATGATAATCACTTATTAGATTTTCTAGCTTATTTGACCCATAAAGCTAGATTATTTTAAACTACAATTTGAAGCTTGTTTTTGCTTGTTTTATGTTGTTAAAGCATAAATGGACAAAAGAATCTTGAAATGAAAATTTTCTTACCCAAGTTTTAAGGGCAATCTAGACATTTAGTCCATAAAAAGCAATTTTACAGTTTATTCAAGCAAAAAAAATGATAAACTTTTTTTACAACTTATAACAATCTATAACAAATAGTTTTACAACTTATAAGCCAATAATAAAAAGCTTAAGCCAAGAATAAAAAGCTATAATCTAAAATTTTGGGGTGTCAACGGTCCGGATTGGCGTGAATTGGTATGAATCCGAGAATCGAACCGCGAGTCAAGATCCGGTTCGGTTTATCCACAGTTTTTTAATGAAATATTTTGAAGAATTGTATACGAAAGTATTTTACATTGCTGGCGTTTTTTTATAGCAGGCCTTGCTATATGCTTTTTGTCCCATTAAATTTTTTAAAGTTTTCCGCATCGACTTTAATATCTCTATTAGTAGTTTATTTTGGTCCAAAAAAAATAAAAAATTATGCGCGGAAGTATTTTATTTTTCGATCCGAAAAAAATTGTGAAGGACCTAAGGGAACCTGTTTATGGGGTACCAAACAAGGAAAATTTGAGGCAAAGGAGGGACCTTATTTCTATGGCAAAACGTGGGCGTTTTATGGTCGGCAGGGCCTGCTGGCCTTAATAAGCAGCAGGGCCCAGCTTCAATGTAGACACTAGTTTGGACTCACAGAGCTATTCAATGTAAAAAGTGGCGTCCCCAAGACATTTTGGACAAAAAAAATTCTTTGATTAGATTAGGGAGAAGAAAAAAACACGACGTACAATCAAAAAGAAAAAGAAAGGGAGGCAAAAAACACGACGTGCATGGGCTATTAAGTTTGGGTTGATAACCATATTGATTAATAACTCAAGTGCAAGACCTTTTACTTGAGAAGAACTCGAGAGTGAAGACTATACACCTTCATATTCATAGAGAGTTTCCAATCCCCCTATGGGTTTAACAGTGGCATCTTTGCCATTTCATCTTCCTCAGTGTTTTCTTTTTCTCTTGTGCTTGTGTTCTGGCATTCCTCGTACAGCCGGAGCGGTGCTCAGTGGGAATGAGACTGACCGGTTAGCCTTGCTTGCATTCAAGGCCGAAATTACCGGTAATTCCTTCGGGGCTCTGAGTTCGTGGAATGAATTTTCCCATTTCTGCCAGTGGAGTGGCGTAACATGTGGACGTCGCCACCGAAGGGTCATTGTGTTAGACCTTATTGATCAAGAACTATCAGGGTCCATTTCCCCTCACATTGGAAATTTAAGCTTTCTTAGGGAGATATTGCTGGATAACAATAGCTTAAGTCAACAAATTCCTCCAGAACTCGGCCGTTTGCAGAGACTCCAAATATTGTATCTCAGCAATAATTCAATTAGTGGCAGAATTCCCGCCAATATATCTGCTTCTTCTAGCCTTACTGGGGTGGACATAAATTTCAATATGCTGGAAGGGCCAATTCCGGAGGAGCTTGGTTCCTCGTCAAAACTGAAGTTTCTGTGGGCTGGGAAAAACTCTCTCACAGGAGTTGTTCCGTGTACTTTCGGAAATTTTTCATCTCTTCAAATTTTTAATGCCCCCCACAATAGTATTGGTGGGAATTTACCTGAGGAGCTGGGCAGACTGACGAGCCTTAGAGTTTTTGCAATGGCAGGTAACAGGTTAGTTGGTACAATTCCTTCCTCAATCTTCAATCTTTCCTCTATCCAAGTGCTTGATGTGGGAAAGAATCAACTTCAAGGGAGCTTACCATCAGAATTAAGCACAACTCTTCCTAATCTCCAATTTCTTGGTGCTGGTGGTAACTTGTTTACTGGATCAGTTCCTTTTTCACTGTCCAATGCCTCCAAGCTAGAAACTATTTCAATGGGAAACGGTAGGTTTACTGGAAATGTTCCTCCACTAGGAAAGTTGCATAATCTTCGGTTGTTGAGCTTTAATATTAATAACCTTGGAACTGGGGAAGCTAAGGATCTAAACTTCCTCCCCTCTTTAACCAATGCCACTTATTTGTCAGTGTTTGCTATAAATGATAATAACCTTGGAGGGGTGTTGCCAGATGCCATCGGCAATTTCTCCACTAATCTGCGTAGACTTCTCCTGAGCAGCAACAAAATAAGCGGAAACATCCCTAGCGGGATAGAGAATCTAGTCAAGTTGGAGGAAATTACTTTGGGGAACAACAAATTTGTAGGTGAAATCCCATCTGGTATTGGGAAGCTTCGACAGCTACAACGACTGAGTCTTTCCGGTAACAAGTTCTCCGGGAACATCCCAATGTTTTTGGGAAATTTAAGTTTGTTGTTCGAACTTCATTTAGATGAAAATTATTTCGATGGAAACATCCCTTCAAATCTCGGGAATTGCAAACTGTTGCAATTTTTAAGTCTTGATCGCAACAATCTTAATGGTACCATACCTAGAGAAGTTGTAGTTCTTTCATCAATGTTGAATCTGACTGTATCGAAGAACCATTTGACTGGTGCACTTCCAATAGAAGTTGGAACTATGATAAATCTGGAAGTTCTGGATGTTTCTAATAACATATTATCTGGTGAAATTCCATCGACCATCGGCGGCTTTGTGAAATTGAGATTGTTGTATGTGGAGGCCAACAACTTCCAAGGGACCATTCCTTCATCTTTTAGTAATTTGAGAGGCTTGGAGGAACTAGATCTTTCTCGCAATAATTTCTCAGGAAAACTCCCAGATTTTTTGGGCGACTTTGTTTTTCTGCAGAAATTAAATCTATCATTGAATGATTTTGAGGGTATGGTACCAGAAAGAGGCATCTTCAAGAATGCAACAGCCGTTTTTGTTCAAGGGAACAACAGGCTTTGTGGCGGCATACCTGAATTCCACCTACACAGTTGCAACTCCAAAGGGTCTAGGAGGAAAATATCTTCTCTTATCCTGAAATTAGTAATTTTCACAACTGTTGACCTGGTAGGAGTACTTCTGGTCACCTACTTTCTGTATTGTTCTAGGTTTAGAAGGAGAACAAGATTACCCTCTTTTGGAATTACGGGTACCACATTTCAGAATGTATCCTATCAAAGTCTACGTCAAGCTACTGGTGGGTTCTCTGAAGCTAATTTGATTGGAGTGGGTGGTTTTGGTTCGGTGTACAAAGGAGTTCTTGATCAAGGTGGACAAGTTGTTGCAGTAAAGGTTCTAAACCTTCAATTCCGAGGGGCATCAAAGAGTTTCCTAGCTTGTCATGCCCTAGAAAATTACGTCAAGAATACTTCAAACATTCCACATGCCTCCAACGAAGGATCAAAGTCCACTATCCGGGTCAACGGTTTAACAATAGCACCGGTCACATCCAATGGCAACAAGTGCCCGTACCCAAAATATGCTCATGAGTTCTAAGAAGAGTTCTTACAATTTGCAAGTCAAGATTCAAGAAATAACGAGTTACAAGACCATCTAGGCCCAAAATAAAGATAAGTACGGCAAGATGGGTGAGTAACTCCAATTAAGCTCAAAAAAAAATGCACAAGTCCACACTCCCATGCACACAATTCATGCTCTTCAATGGTTACCTGCAAAAAACGTAGGGTGAGCGACATGCCCAGTAGGAAAACTCAATCTCTACTGATTATGCTTAGATGATGATAGATGCACCGCGAGTTTAAATGATTTTCTAATTAAAAGCTCGACAACGTTTTAGATAATCAACTTAAGTGCCAGTGGACAGATGTACCCATAAATGTCTAACGAGCGTCATGGTATTCTAAGTGTCTCATTCCGTATCCAATGTGTCCAAAGAAGTCGTGTGTGTCCCATATGTAGAAAACTATTCTTATTAAGTGTTATCCGACAACGCGTAACCACGCACGCACCTCTTCAAATTCAACCAAGATAAACATGTATGTATATATATATATATATAGGTACGTAGACCTCTTCAGGACTTTCTGGGCCCGGCTCCCATAGATTCTTAGCTCGAGCAAAAGGCCGGATTTCTTGGGAGTCCGCACACCCATGACCAACTAATGTTGGGATACATAACAATGCCGGATTTCTTGGGAGTCCGCACACCCATGACCAACTAATGTTGGGATACATAACAAGGCCGGATTTCTTAGGAGTCCGCACACCCATGACCAAGCGACACTTATAGGTGACCTTGGAATAAACCAATATTCATAACGCGATTTCCATAAACACACCTTGCTTATAACACTCCTCTTAGGGTTTCGTTCCAATTTCAATGACACAACAAGATTATTTGCACAAACTACACTCAAGGGTTCTAATCATTCTAGGAAATTTAAGTCAATCAGATACAACAACAAATCAACCGAGGAAAAATATGGGTTTTGAGCCAAAGTATGGGTTTCGTACGAAGACAAGATTTAGCCCGAAATTGATGATGAAAAGGGCCTCAATATCAACATATAATCATAAGAAGTGGAGATTAGGTCTCCTACCTCTTGTGTTAGCTTCAAACTTGGAGGAAAAGGATTTTGAGATCCCTAATTTGGTTCCCACATTTTTTGTGCTCCCCGGTGCGAGAAGAGTGAGTTCCAAGCTCCCTATCACGTGTAGAACGAGAATCCGGAGTCAATTTGTGAAGAGGTTTGGAGAAGGGAGGGTTTTTGGAGCTTGGTAGGGCTTCA
>JAXBDA010005138.1:0-20000 GCA_036023075.1 Gaultheria prostrata
CTCTCTCTCTCTCTCTCTCTCTCTCTCTCTCTCTCTCTCTCTCTCTCTCTCTCTCTCTCTCTCTCTGTTCAGTCAACATATACTATGTATGTTTGAAATCATGTTGTTCAATCAATACATTTTAACCAACTACTGTTTTTTCAAAACATCTGACTGTGTACTAGAAAAACCCTAAACAGAAAAAAAACCACGGGATTGAATCATGCACTAGAAACATCACATGATTACAAGTATTCTTACTCTTGACTGTGTATCCTCATCACGAGTCCTAAGACTACTTGTCGAATCCACATCCACCATACTCCTGCATGATATCCAAATCTTGAATCTTTAAGCCTTCCAAAGTTGCCTTTCGAACTCCACGAAAGGGCTTAACTGTGAATGTTGTTGAAGTAGATGAAAACTCTTGAAGATGATCGGTTAGCACAAAGATCCCATTGATCGTTAAATTCCTTCAAGATACATAAGCCTTAGTCCTCGAAATTGTTTGGAAGTGTAAAACCGAGCTTTTGAAGTGATGGCTGCTCAAGATGAATTCTGAACCCTAATGTCTTTGTATTTATAAAGCAAATGAAAAATGCCAATTTCGCTCGAGCGACTCTGAATCTCGCTCGAGTAGAACCACTCCAGAAGCAGTCGCTCAATCATCTTGCTCGAGCGAAGCTGTTGCTTCTTGAGCGAATTGCACATCTCCAATTATTTTGTTTTCTTAGGCCGAGTTTTCCGTTAGATTTTATGAGATTTTCCATAAAATCAAGCACTTGATAAAATCGCTCTCTTTCCCATTAGATAAAATCCAAATGTGATTAAATCACCACCCAATGCATCATTTACCATTGTGCCCTTTCTTTTCTTTAAGGGGCCCCACCATATATGAGTAATGATTGTACTTTCTTTTTGGGGCCAAGGGCAAATCCGTAAATTCATATTATGTCATTCCCTAATCTATAGTGAATTCATTTTAGCAAATACCTCATTTTATCCAATAAGTTGAATGGATGATAAAATCAGGTGATTTTATCTTTTGAAAAACCCAGCCTTAAGCGAAATGCACATCTCCAATTATTGTGTTTCCTTAAAACAAAATGCTCATCTCTAATTATGTTGTTTCCTTATTCTCAATTTCCTTCTGCCCACGATCCTAGCTTTTCCAAAACGCGATAAGTCCATATTTCTTTCCGAGTCACAATCTTCCCATATTTCTTTCCTAAACCATATAACCACTTGACTAATGACCACCGCACCCACATGCAATACAAATCAAAACAATTCCTTTCCACACTTAATATAGACGCTCTAGAAAAAATAAAAAATAAAGTGCAAATCGATAAAATGAGATACATGAAAATGTGTGTTTTGACATGAAATTGTCAACCATGAAGGAGCTCGGCTTATGGAGCTTACAATTGTCATTTGTGATGTCTTTGCTTTCAAGGGAATTCAAATCCTATTTGTTAAAGCATCCAACTCAAAACCAATTGGCAATGAGTGGAGAGGCCGCCCAAGCTCATATACTAGTCTTGGAGGTATTAATTAACCAATGTGGGACAAACTCTAACACTCCCCCACACGTGCAACCCCTGACCCGCACGTGGAGAGATAAACAACGAATCCTCAACATTGGGATCATAACGAAACATGATGCATTTATGGCACAAACAACGGGGAAATAACCAAGAGTGTCTTGTCCAAAATCTTCCGAAAGCCTAGCTCTGATACCATGTTAAAGCATCCAACTCAAAACCAATTGGCAATGAGTGGAGAGGCTGCCCAGGCTCATATACTAGTCTTGGAGGTATTAATTAACCAATGTGGGACAAGCTCTAACACTATTGTTTGAATAATGACTATTCAATGTGTTTTACCTGACGGCGGGATCAGTTTCAATGGACCAATTGAGACGAGCGTAAACTAGTCTAAACATTTGAATTATCAAGAAAAAGTGTTTCTAGAAAATGGTGTTAGGAAATAAACATAGAAAATACTCAAGTAAAAAAAAAACAGAGAAACAAAAGCAGAAATATAAATCCTATAGAAAAATTAAGTAAGAGATAACCTTAATCTGGGCTGTGATTAGAGATGCACGATTTGTTTGGTCCTAAAACTATTATTGCCTCCCCACACAAGGTTTATCGACAATAGATTAGCAACTCCAAAATGGAACCCAAATCACGGCCAAGTCTTCACAATGTTTGCATCCAACTATAGTAAATCGTCTATAATGGAAGTTTCCTAGTATAGAAAAATATAAGATAGACAATCCAGACAGAAAGAGGACATAGTCTATGTATTTGTTTAAATGCAGCAGAAGATTAAAATCATGCCCTCATATAGGCACAAATAGTGTCTTTTTGAAAGTAGAGGCAAAGGTCCGTCCGGACTGACCCAACACAATTACTAATAGCACGCAGGTGGAAGTCGAATGGTTTTTCCTTAGTATTCATCAGACATTCTCATGAGTAATGTCCTTTCTATCAATGGAATTCAAATCCTGTAGTTTGAATCAACTACTGTTCGATGTGTTTTACCTCCTTACAATATGGCACTTCAAGAGTGCATATGAACTCTTATGTTCCTTTTTTTTTTCACATTAATTTTACGGATTTCACTCTTTTTTGTTTGGAATCATTTGTTTAAGCATGTTTCTATGTTAGGGGTGGAAAACATATTTCTTGGAGGTTGAAAAGAAAGTTTCAAAATGGAATTCCTTGATCTATTTATTGTGGCATTGATGCCAGTTTTGAAGATATTGATAGTTACCGCCATTGGATTATTCCTCGCAATAGAGAGAGTGAATCTTTTGGGTCCTGCCGCAAGGCAGCATTTGAACAATGTAAGGTAGACGACGTTATGATTTCTGGAGTCAGTTTTGAAGTATATTTATTAGAAACCTATTTTTGAAAACCAATGGCTCATCACTATTTTTTCACTTTTAAGCGGAATGATTTTGAAGAATAAGAGAACTCCTTTTTGAAGTTTTCTGCGAAACAGGTTGTTTTCCAAAATGTTGTTACTTGAAAACTAGCTTTGAAAATCATCAAATAAACAATTGTTATTTTTTTTAAAAATGAACATCATAAAACAGAATTTGACAAGCATAGCTCACTTTTCGCTCACTTTTCTGCGCTCTGAACAGCTGGTGTTTTATGTGTTCTCGCCTGCACTTGTTGTTAGCAATCTGGCTGATACAATCACATCAAGCAATGTGGTTTCTTTGTGAGTAAATTCTCACATCAACCTTTCCTTTTTGATTTCTCTTTGTTTTGATGTCTAATATTCGATTTTGTATGTGTAGGTGGTTCATGCCAGTGAATATTCTTCTCACATTTATAATTGGCTCAGCACTCGGATGGATACTTGTAAAAATCACTAGAACACCTAAACATTTGCATGGGCTTGTAATCGGTTGTTGCTCTGCAGGTAAATCTGATACTCTTTGATTATTGTTTCTAGAATCATTCTTCAAAACACTTTTTCGTTTGGCCTTTCCTTTCAAATTTATTTGTATGTTTCACATAAGCATATAAAAAAATGTACGCAGATGTTGGTTCTAGTAGCACTCTATGTGAAAACTAAGAAAAGGGTTCTAAAACTTTGGCAACTATTATGCAACTTGTTACAGTGGACAGTCGGTGTCTAACATGTTGCTCAAGTTCAAATGTTCAGTGTCCCAATTTCTCTTACTTTTTGAGCTGGTTTCAGCGCCAAAAGCCGGAAAATAATTGCATCAGTTTCGTGCCATTTTCGCAAAATCTCAAATTTAGACGATTGGATTCAACTAATCTCGTTTTTCAATGTAGATCGGTTGGCTTGGGGTGATGTGCCAGATTTGGTAAAACTAGTTTATGAAGGCAAATAGCTGTCAATCACAATTTATTTGGAGGATTTTTTTTAATCTTTGCAGGAAATTTGGGAAACTTGCTCCTCATTATCATCCCGGCTGTTTGCGATGAATCAAATAGTCCATTTGGAGATTCTAGTACATGCACTACTAATGGAAATGCATATGCCTCGCTTTCTATGGCTGTAATGTCTCTGGTTTTGCTTGTTACTGTAGAATTTATGTGAACTCCAACTGTTTGCTCAAGACAATGTTACTGTTGTTAATATGGCTTGACTTGTTTGAATTTAAGGGCTACTCCTTCATAACTCATGAGTTTGGGTTTATTTTCTTTATTAAGTCAGATTATGACAGGGTGGAATTTAAGTTACTCTCCTTTTCTTGTTTCTATAATTCAGATAGGAGCTGTTTACATTTGGACTTATGCATACAACATCATACGGTTATCTGCAAGCAAGAGGAATGACTCCATCACTCCTGGAGAAACCTCCGAGAGCTTGACAGAACCATTGGTTTCAAAGGATAGCCAAAGGCCCGAGGACTATGAAGCTCAAGCTGAATCACCTCCCACTGGATCCGAGGATAAAGTGAGAACTGTATCAACTCATGTATCATTTTCTTGGGAAAAATAGCATCCAATCAAATTGTCAACTTTGGAAACAAGAATGAAGGAAGAATAGTATCAACCCATGTATCACGTCTACACGATTTGATCTCTAATTTGCTTATTGAGCTACTGTAAACCTTTTATAAAATCTATCTAACAGGTGCCAGTTTTAAAGAAGATTCAGCAGCATATGAAGGATTTTGCAGAAAAGATCAACTTGAAGAGGTGGTTTGCACCTTCAGTAATTGCAACAGTAAGATCACGTTGGTGTTTAATGGGTGACAGAGACATTTCAAGAAAGCAAAGTCCTTTTATTTTGCTTTTTGTGTCTCTTTTTGAGACTTGATTGCATCATCCAAGTCACTGCCACATCTATACTGAAACTGACTGAATGTTCTTTTATGTTGATGGTGCTGTTTTATTGATAGATTGTTGGGCTTTCGGTTGGTATAATCACCCCAGTAAGGAAGCTTATCATTGGTGACAGTGCCCCGCTTCGTGTGCTTGAGAGTTCTGCAACTTTGGTGGGGTAAGAACCTTGGCACTAGGCCTAATCATTGTATCATTGACTTAATATCTGACATTGAACTACATCTGGGTACAAAATGAATCGCAAAAAGGGAGAGAAAGGTCTCCTCAGGGAGGAAAAAGGCTCCACTTACTAGTAGGGGTGGGCGTTGGGTCGGGTCGTGTTCGTGTCGTGTCGAATCGGGTTCGTATCAAATCGGGTTCATGTTGAAATGACCTGCTTTACAAATCGTGTCGAAAAACTGAACCCTAACCGGATCTGCTAATAATCGTGTCGTGTTCGGGTTGACACGATTAACTTGTAAACGACCTATTTAGATAAATTTGACCCGAACACGACACGAAATGACACGGTTAATTCGTGTCATTCTCGGGTTATGCGGGTTAATTCGGGTTATGCGGGTTAATTCGTGTCATTCTCGGGTTACCGTGTCGACACGAATAGACGAACAGGTTAATTCGTGTCATTCCCGGGTTATGCGGGTTGAACCCGAACCTGACCTATTTATTAATCGTGTTCTCGGGTCGTGTCATATACGTGTTTCGTGTCAGAAATACTCAACACTAACCCGCTAATTTCGTGTCGTGTTATCGGGTCGTGTCATAAATTCCCACCTTTACTTACTAGCACCTGAAAATTGGTGGCTAGCTCGAGTTCCAGTATGTTTATCATGTTAAGTCCTAAGGTGTTATTCTCATATGCTTAATGCAACTGACCCTTGTAATCTGATGTGGTGCTTTAGGGTCCATATCCAGAAAAACTACTTGCTTTTAGCTTTTAGAGTGTAGGCCGAGTTTCTAAGTCACAATTTAGTTAAGTAAGAAATGTGCTCAACGCACCCCCTCAAGTGTAACCTGTCTTGCACGACGAGATGAAAATCTGTGCATATAGAGGAGAAGGAGAAAGCAAAAATAGAAGAGCGAATGCAATGGGAACAATAGTAAATGAAGACCCTTGAAAGCTGAACCTAGGATTTCTTAGAAATCATGCATAGCTCCGGTACCATGTTAGGTTAATGATTGCCCGAAAAGTTGAAGTTGTTCGTAAAAGGCTCAGTATCATATGCCAAGTTCTCCAACCATTTGAAATGAAATAATAAACCAACTGAAATTCTAAAAAATTCGAAGGTTTTGCGACTGTCACACTAATCTTCTCAAAACACGCAATGCTTCATTCGCATAGATAACTATACATGTAGGAAAAACAAGGGAAGGGTAGTTTGATTGTTTTTACCTCCAATTTACTGAAACCCCTTTGCACTTTCTCGAAAAAAACCCCTGGCAGAAGCAAATGCTCCTTTCTACTTCCAATTAAGTGCAGTTTTCTGTGTTGTTATCTTTTCCATTTTAAGTAAACTCAATGTCTCATTTTCTTTATGTGTATCAATTGGTTTTGAAATCATCCGCTTGGCCCTGCCTATTTTGCCACAGAGAGGCAGCAATTCCATCTATTACACTGATACTAGGAGCCAACCTTCTCAAGGGTAAATATCTATACATCATTCTGATTTCTTCCGTTCTTTGTTTGATTGACCCGTAGCTTTAATCTTTCAAATACATTTTTCGGTTAATTTTCAGGCTTAAAAAGATCAGGAATAGGCTTATGGGTTCTTATAGGGATCAATGTAGTCCGTTATATCGCATTGCCCCTGTGCGGAATTCTTGTTGTTAAAGGTGCTTATCACTTCGGCTTGGTCGGATCAGATGCATTGTATCAGTTTGTTCTTTTGCTTCAGTATGCACTTCCTTCTGCAATGAATATAGGTATGATCTGTTTAAGTTTATCTTCAAATTTGTCATTTTTTAGAAATCACCTGCTTTCACTTCTCCAATCTTAATCCTCACGCAACCTATTTTTAATTAATACTCCAAAACAATCTTATGATCAAATGGTTGAAACTGATTTCGTAGACTTGGTATATGTTCTTTCTAGGGAGCTCTATTTCATTTAGTAAGGCTCTATTTCGTAACATCGCCAACTTTCTGTTTACAAGAACAATAAAAAAGATTTCGTTTTTTCTTTGATAACAATAACAAAAAAAGTAACAAACTTATTTTGAAAACAAGTCAAGGAGTCGTCAGAGGTAAGGGTAGTCGTGTGAGGTAAGGATCGTTGGAGGTGGTGGATGGAGGAGGGAGAGGTTGCCGGAGGCCATTGATGTTGCCATGGGGAGGATATAATGAAAACTTGTTCCAGAAACAAGTGAAACCACTCTTGTTTGCACAAGCTTTAGGAATTTTTTTGGAAACTGTTTCCATGCTATAGACCAAACAGTCATCAAACATGTTTCTGTTTCTAGATTCCTTATTTTTTTTTACCAAGAACTAAAACCAGAAACAAAGCTTTTATGAAACATGGCTTGTACTCTCAAATGTATGAGGAAACATATGTGTTCGGCGGTGTTCTAAAACTCGCTAGGCATTATTCAGGCAGAAGAGGGGCGCCTAGTGCCTAGTGGCTGACTAACCGGCTCCTAGGCCGATTTCAATCTAGGTGTTGAACCCCACCTAGCGCCTAGGCACCGACTAGTCAACCACCTAGATTGACTTTTAGAACACCGGTTTTCGTTGGATGGTTTCTTGTCTTATTGTTTCTTCTGTTTCCTATGTTACTCCTCTGGGCTTGGCAGGTACGATCACTCAGTTGTTTGAGGTTGGAGAGAGTGAATGTTCTGTTATTATGCTATGGAATTATGCTGTGGCTTCTGTATTCCTTACACTATGGACAACCTACTACATGTGGCTTGTTTCTTGAAATTTCTTCTTATTCTTTTCATTTTCTTTTGTCATTTCTGGCAACAGAGAGATGATTTTCTGTGAATCTCCATCAAAATATCAATAAATATCGTGGAGATTGAGAAATTTATTCATACCTCTTTTCTTCTGTGTTTTGTTCTTACTGTTTGGCAAGTGTGGCAACTGATCATTCAAGCTTGTTATATGTTTAGTAGGTACGTATATGGTTTTCAAGTTTAGTAGTACTAGAAGTGCGTATGAAGAAAGAGTGATGATTCAAGACCAGGAAATACCAAAGAGTGACATTTTAGGTATTTAGGCTCTATTATTAATCAAGATGGAGAGATTGCAGATGATGTGACCCATAAGATCCAAGTAGGGTGGCTTAAGCGGAGAAGCGCTACTGGTATACAATGTTTAAAAACCGGACCGGACCGACCGGTTCGACCGGTTGACTCGTCGACCAGCCCTCTCTCCGGTCCGGTTATCTTATAAAACTGCTTCTTAATAAGAACCGGTCTCCAAAGTAAAAACCGTCCCTAAAAAGTGGTCGAACCGCTCAACCGGAAGAACCGGGAGCGGGTCACTTTACCCAGACGGTTAAATTTAAACTGATGTAATTCTTTCCCCTGTGGTCCCCTCAACAGCCACGTGCAGTGAGGTGGACCACGTATTTGGCCTTTCCGAAGCCCAGTTACTTTACTTGCCCAAGCAACGTTTTAAAGACGGAAAAGGCTTGCTGAGTCCATATCCCACCGATGTGGGATAGGAAAAAAACATAGTGAACTCTTAAACCTCATTCCTCCTCATTACACACTATTTTTCCAAGCTTTCTCACATGTATTTTTTATAAACTCTTTTTTTTTTTGCTATATATATTTTTATATATATTTATCACGTAATTATGACGTCACGGTTCGATAGCGGTTCGACCGCGGTTGAACCGGTGACCCGTCCGCCCGGTCCCTTCTCCGGGTCGTTCTCCGGTCCGGGTTTCAAAACATTGCTGGTATACTATGTGACAAGACGGTACCCACAAAATTGAAGGGAAAATTCTATAGAACTGTCATAACTGTCATAACTATGTTTCATACTATGTGACAGTGATGTTTTACGGGATAGAATGCTGGCCTATTAAGAAACAGCATGTGAACAAGATAAATGTAGCGGAAATGAGAATGTTAAGGTGGATATGTGGTAAGACTAGACGAGATAGGATTAAAAATGAAATAGTGCACGAGATGATAGGTGTAGTACCTATAGAGGAGAAGGAAAATAGGCTTAGTTGGTTTGAGCATGTCTATTATAGACCAGTGGATACAGTAGTTAAGAGAGCGGATATGATAGCTTTGAGTAGCAACGCTCTGGGGCGGAGAAGACCAAAATTGACATTAGATGCGGCAGTGCGCAAGGATTTGAGTCTACTAGGTCCAAGTGAGCAAGCATTACTTAATAGAGCTTAATGGAGGAAAAAAATTCATGTAGTCGACCCCAATTAATTTGAGACATGAGGCTCGGTTTGGTTTGATTTGGTTTAGGGCTAGGTTGCTCCTTTTCCTCCAATGGATATGAGTTTAGAATGAGGTGGAGAAGTTAAAAATGAGCGAATTCTAAATACAAAAATTCTAAAATCACACACGCTAACTTGAGTGGAAGGCTCCACTGTGTGAACATGTTGCGTGTTAGATTTATATATGTGAAGTCTTCCTAAAATTGTTCCAAATAAGTGGGAAGTGGAGCAAGTATTGTGATGTCGATGAAAAAAACTATTGTTGTATTAAACGTGATTCTCGTTGATTTGAATTTTGAAGTTCGTTGAAGTATGTGTGATAATATAAAAATGTTTTTCTTGTAGTTTGGTACACTATAAACAATAACTTAATTCGTTCCATATTGACCTCGAATACTTTAGGGGGTTTGGTAACGTTTTTGTTTTCTGTTTCTAAAAAATTAAAAGTAGAATCATGTTTATTGTTTATAAAATCAAAAACAAAAAAACATGTTTGGTGATAAAATTTCTGTTTTCTGTTTTTTGTTTTTAAACTACCTTTTTTTAAAAAACAAAGCAAATCACCTTTTTTGTGTTTTGATAATTTTCAGAAATTTTTGAAAACATTTTTATTAAACACAAAACATAAATAAAATACCAAATACATTTTTGTTTTTAGTTTTGAAAAAAATTAAAAACAAAAACAAAAAACAAGAAACAAAAACAAAAAACAAGAAACAAAAACATTACCAAACGCCCCCTTACCAAACACATTTTTGTTTTTAGTTTTGAAAAAAATTAAAAACAAAAACAAAAAACAAAAAACAAAAATATTACCAAATGCCCCCTTAGAAATAGAATTGTTAAGGAAAAACTCAACAAGATGATGATTGATGAACCCCATCTCCCTCCAAAACCATAACAGCTCTTTTGGTGGTGAAAAAGGGAGAGGAGAAAAGGGAAGGGCTAATCTAAACATTCTATTTTTGTAGTTTTCTCTCTCCAATTCTCACCAAAATACTCAATCCGAATGAGCGATTTGGCTAGAAACCAAACCCATTTCTTTTTTTTCTCACGAAATCTCTTTAACATCGAGTTTAATTCAGTTTTAGACCATTATGGGCTCACATATAATTCAATAAAAATAATAACCA
Organism: Gaultheria prostrata; assembly: GCA_036023075.1. Taxonomy (NCBI): domain Eukaryota; kingdom Viridiplantae; phylum Streptophyta; class Magnoliopsida; order Ericales; family Ericaceae; genus Gaultheria; species Gaultheria prostrata. The sequence continues at coordinate 10,356 of JAXBDA010005138.1, forward strand.
CCGTTGGTGAGTGCTAAACTCACTATTATGTATTTGAAAAATTCAACTTGAAAAAAATAATCGGTCCAAATTCAAAATAGTATTCAATTTGTTCTTACACAACTATGATAATCAAGGTTGATTAATGAGTTGCTCCCCACTCAATTGACCAAGGGTGATTCTTTCCGACCGTAAGAGAGCAATTTATTGCGAATTCTCTAGTCTTAACATAGATGCACTGCCTTTGATTGGATAGAAGAAAAAATTAGTCGAAGTGCGCGTAAATTGGCTAGACACCTTTACCATCAAAGAAAAAAAAAACAAATTCAATTCCTAGTAGCCATCTAAAATGCAAAATGCAATCAATAATTAGGCTCCCAAACGGACCTATAGTGCCATCAAAAGATCCAACGGCCGCCATACCACACGAATACATTCTCTCAGGTAAGTACCCAATCATTGCCCTAAAACCCCAAAATTCCATTTCCCCCCTCCTCCGTCTTCTTCCCAATTCTGCGTCTCCTGCATATCCAAACCCTGCACTCCAAAACCCTAGTTTCAAACCTCGCAAAGAAACCCAAAGTTCATCCTTTTCGGCGAAACCTAATTGTAATTCATCTCTCTCTCTCTCTCTGCTATTTACGTTGGATGTGCGGTCAGTTTTTTTATCCTTTCTCCTGGTTTATGCATGGGTTTTATGTAGATTGATATATATCAATCCGCACATCATGATTACACTCCTAAATATTCACTCGAGCGGATAGTAGAAATAGTGTTCCATTTTCGCTTTTTTTTGTTTTGTTTTTGGGTTGAAATTGAAGAAAGTGATTAGATTAGCAATGGAGTTTAAACCGTTAGTTACATAGTGGACATAGGGTTCTGGTTCGTATTCCGGTAATTAAAGTTGCAAACTTGGCTTGGTGGATCGGATTGGTTGCATCAGTTAGCTATACCAGACCTAGGGTTCCTTTCTCATCGTTGTTGTCTTTGTTAATATAGCTGTTCAGTTTGAGACGGAATTATCGCTCGTGATTGGATTTGGAAATGGAGTTTGAACAACTGGGTATGGGGAATGATATTGAATTTGACATGATGGGGCTGGGTGATGATACTATTGACATTGATCACAACCTTGACGATGACGATGGTCGCCTTATTGAAAATTCGTATGGAAGCGGGGGCGGTGGGGCCATTGGAGAGCTTTATATTCCTGAAGGAGACACCAACCTTGAACCCTACGAGGGTATGGAGTTTGAGTCGGAGGAGGCCGCCAAGGCCTTCTACAACTCGTATGCCAGACGGGTTGGGTTTGGTACCCGAGTCAGCATGTCACGTAGATCTAGACGCGACGGTGCCATTATTCAGAGATCGTTTGTGTGCGCCAAAGAGGGGTTTCGTGTTGAGAAGGAGAAAATTGGGCGTGATAATGGTTCTAGGATTAAACGCCCCCGTGCTGAAACTAGGGTCGGTTGTAAGGCAATATTGGTAGTTAAGATGCAGGATTCCGGTAGGTGGGTTGTTTCCGGATTTGTCAAAGAGCATAACCATGAGCTGGTCCCACCCGATAAGGTCCATTGCCTTCGGTCCCACCGCCACGTCTCTGGCTCAGCAAAGTCCTTGATTGATACCTTGCAGGGGGCAGGAATTGGCCCTAGCGGTATTATGTCCGCGCTGATTAAGGAATATGGTGGAATTACAAATATTGGGTTCACCGAACGTGACTGTAGGAATTACATGAGGAGTAGTAGGCAGAGGACGCTTGGTGGGGACACTCAGATCTTGGTAGACTACTTGAGGCAGAAGCAGTCTGAGAATCCTGCATTCTTTTATGCCGTGCAGGGAGATGAGGACCAGTTCATGAGTAATATCTTTTGGGCTGATGCCAAAGCAAGGGCTAATTATACCTATTTTGGTGATACTGTCACGTTTGATACTACTTATAGGTCTAATCGGTATCGGCTGCCTTTTGCGCCCTTCACTGGAGTAAACCATCACGGACAGCCTGTATTGTTTGGCTGTGCTCTTTTGATAAATGAATCTGAGGCATCGTTTGTCTGGCTCTTTAGAACTTGGCTTGAGGCGATGTCCAACCGGCCTCCAGTCTCAATAACCACTGATCATGATCGGGTGATTCGATTGGCCGTTACAGAGATTCTTCCCGGGACCCGTCACCGTTTTTGCAAATGGCACATCTTCAAAGAAAGCCAAGAGAAGTTGTCTCGTGTGCTTTCTGAACATTTGAATTTTGAAGCTGAGCTTCATAAATGTGTGAACCTGTCTGAATCCACAGAAGAGTTTGAATCTTGTTGGCTGTCCCTTATTGATAGATATGATCTTCGGGAACATGAGTGGCTTCAAACTATTTATGCTGATCGCCTACAATGGGTCCCGGTATACTTGAGGGACACATTCTTTGCGGAAATGTCTATAACACAACGAAGTGACAGCATGAATTCATATTTTGATGGGTATGTCAATGCATCAACAACTCTACAACTTTTCGTTAAACAATACGAGAAGGCCTTGGATAGTCGCTATGAGAAAGAAGTTAAGGCAGATTATGATACGTTGAATGCTGCACCAATATTGAAAACCCCATCTCCAATGGAGAAACAAGCAGCTGCGGCTTACACAAGGAAATTGTTTATGAAGTTTCAGGAGGAGTTAGTTGAGACACTTACTTTCTTGGCAACCAAAGTTGAGGAGGAGGAGATACTCGCCACTTATCAGGTTGCTAAATTTGAAGAGAATCACAAGGCTTACTTTGTCACATTAAACTCTTCACAGATGAAGGTAACTTGTAGTTGTCAGATGTTTGAGTTCTCCGGACTTTTATGCAGACATGTATTGACAGTCTTTCGGGTGACAAACGTTCTTACATTGCATTCTCATTATATCTTAAAACGATGGACGAGAAATGCTAAGAGTGGTGTGATGTTGGAGGACCGTCCGAGTGATTCTATGAATAGTTCGAAAGAATCTCAAACAGTCAGATACAATACTCTTCGCCATGAGGCCCTTAAGTTTGTAGATGAAGGCGTGAATAGTGCTGAAATTTACAACGTGGCGATGGCTGCTCTAAGGGAAGCTGCAAGTAAAGTTGCTGTTGTGAAAAGCAAAGGTGGGAGGATGACTTCAGCCAATGAAACTAGCAGAAAAGACCATCTCAGTCCTAAAACTCATGCTGATGATACTACTGGGCTTCCTCAACGGGATTCAGACGGACCTCAGTCTGAGGTGAGTTGCTTTTATCTTTTGGTTTATTTAATTTCTTCCTTTGTTACTTGTTTTTCTGATTGATCAATCTTGATTTCGCTCCCATTATTTTGTTTCAATTACACCTGACATGCCTTGGTATTTTTATGTTTTCTGTAAAGTTACTGTATTGAAGTTATAAATACTTTAAGAAAATGAAGAACCGTAGGATCCTGTAATGCGCATGTAAGAAAATGAATAAGAATCTCTGAACTTTGCAAAAAGAAATTCCATACTTCGACACCAAGCGGGAAATACTTGGACAGTCAGAAGAACTGCCATTTGTTGTAAATATAAGTAAGGGTTTTGAAGTCTAGTCCAATAGTAGTCTTCCTCATTATGGACATCTAAATGGGAAAAGTTGTTTCACAATATCTTTCCGTGGACTCTTTTGTCTTTCTCTGTACTTTCATAGTAAAAACACTCCCGAAGTTGACTTTCTAAGGAGGGGAGCTAAAGAGAACTAAAAGATTTGAAAACCACCGTATTAATAAAATGAATGGTGTCACTCATATTTTCTACCTTGAAATTATTTTATCGTTAGTGACTCTGAAATGGCTACTTGTGTGGGATTGCTTTAAGGGATGTTAGAACTTTAATTAATTTTTAGGTTGAAACTTGAACGTACATGAAAGCGATTGTGAAATTATCACACTCCTTGCTGTGGTGACTCTAATGTCCTGCTTCGATTTGGATATAATGCACTGCAATTCTAAGATTGGCTAATTGGTTCATTATTGGCACTTACTGGATTTGTAATCGCAGCATCTCCTGATTCTCCTTGTCACAAAATAAATTTTAGGTAATTTTCCTCATGGTGAATTTTCACTGGAGTCTTAACCCAGAGTTATCTATCCCGACTGCATACATAATAGTTCTTCATGTTCAACGTTATGTACATGGTCATAGCCAGTCCTATCCAACTTTGTCACGCGAATGTATAGTCAGAAACACTTTGTCATCTGCCAGCCATTATCCCAATGCAGCCCTTAAAATTTGCCCCAACACAATTTGAGTTCCTATCTTGTGTACTTCGAGTTTTGAGCTTTTGAGCCCAGACAGACACCATATATAGTGGTGAAAAAATAACCCAGTAAACCGAACCGACCAAAATTTTGGGGATCGGTCAGTCTAAGTCAGGTCCCAATCGGTTTCGGTATTTTAAGGGAAAAATTCAAGTCTCGGTTACTTGAATATATGCCAGAACCGAAATATCCTTAATAGGGAAACCGATTGGAGTATTGGACCGATGGGGAGTTTTCATATTTTATGGACTTGGTCTCTGGAACTTTGATCTCAAACCCTATACTATTTGTAAACAAAACAAATTCCTCAGCCCACTCACTCTAGCAGTAGCGCCCTTAGCCCTCTCACTCTAACGGTAGCACCTCACCACTATACAGTTCTCTGATTCTCTCCTCTCCCCAACCAGCTCTCTCTTCCCCACGGTGGCTCTTTCTCCACTGGCTTTCTCTCACCAAAATACAGCAACAATAATTATGCCGGAATCAGTTTGCAACAATTCTAGACCAAACCGATCGGTTCGGTACGCTATACCCCAAAACCCCGACTGACCAGAACCGATTTCACCCCTAGGCCCTAACCATAACTTTTAGATGGGTGGTTGCCTTTCGAACTCATCATCCTGTTTTGACAGTTTCATTTTATGTGGTTTTTATGGTTATGGATTTGTAGCTGTGGAAATGGTAATGGCAAATTGATGTTAGACTGTTGGCTGTTACTTCTGATTCTTTGTTGGTGGCGCTTATTATTGGGTTTGTACGGAGGTTTTTTTGATGATGTTGGCTAAACTACTCTATTGAACATTTTTCGTAGGATGAGCAGGAGAAGAAGATACAAAAACTAACCCGCCAGCTCGAGCGTTCACAACGAAAATGTGAAGTATATAGGGCCAACTTACTTGCACTTTTGAAAGATATTGAGCAGCAGAAACTAGAGCTGACAGTTAAAGTTCAAAGTATTAAGTTAGGCATGAAAGACTAGTGAGTTTTGAATAGAACTCGCATCTCTCTCTCTCTCTCTCTCTCTCTCTCTCTCTCTCTCTCTCTCTCTCTCTCTCTCTCTCTCTCTCTCTCTCTCGCATGCGCGCGCACATAAATTTCTGAGAATGACAAACCTTTGTGGTTGGGATTTCCTTTTGACTTGTGACTAAAATTCTAACTTAGCCTATGGTGACAAGGTCATTTGAGGACTACCATCCTTATAAGAATCTGGTGTTTGTCTTGCTCAAGTGGAGTTGAATTTGAGGGGAAATCTTTGTTGCTTGTTAGAAAGGGATTTCTAACGAAAGAAAGAACCCGGGGTTCCTAGTCGAACAGAGAGAGAAGAAAAAACTGGGGTTAGGGATTTTTTATATGGAATTCAACACCTACCTGCTTGCTATTAATTTTAGGCCAAGTCAAACAAAAGCTTTTCTTGAATTGGGCTCCATCAGTGGACGGTGAAATTGATTTTCCAGATTAGTCGGTCTATTGGGCTGAATATCGAGTTGTCACAAAGTTACGATAAGAAAATGCAGTAAAGAAGTTTACTTGTGAAGTGTGCAAGTAATATCGTCTTCCTTCCGATCTCTCTTTATATTGAAATCAGAACAAGAGACTAGTGTTCGGGAGTCGAATTCTGTCCCAAATGTCACTCCATTCACATTTGAGCTCGGCCGGCCTAGTAAAAGAATCTCCCATGATGGATACCGCGAAATAATTTGTTATGAAATTGGAAAGCAGTATCTAGCTTCTTGTCTTTCCAATGCATGACTTGTACTGTGATGGTTTGATTTAATGGAATCTCCATCTCTTCAGCCAAAAAAAGGATGACTTGGTAAAATCAACAAAAATACTAGCCGCGAAAGGTCCTCGTGACTAGAGGTCCAAAAACAGGCTCGCTACCCGAGTCCATCAGGTCCCTGGCTGGGCCTACATTCTTGAAAAAATGGATGTACGGTACAGCCCAAGGTATGCCCAAATCCTCCAGGTCTGAGACGAAATTTGGCCCGCTCCTATGCCCACCTGATACTTGGGTCGGGCCTAGCTATAGGTATTGATGTTGTGGAAACTTAAAGGCCGGTCCGACTTTTTAGCTTCGGGTTCATATCAACCCTTAATAATGTTTTCGAACCTGAGTAGGCGCCGCAACAAAATTCCCGTACTTATTTCATTCACGTATTAAATTGTTGCTAAAATCCTCTTGATGTTATTGCAGTTGAAGACACATCTCGAGGTCTGTGGTTGCTTCTGTTTTTTATTCAGCCCAGCATCATTTGGGCTCAGCTACGGCCCTTGTTTTTTCAGGCTATGGGCCTACAATATGCACGCATGAATCAAAAGTCGTGCTATAGCTTCCTCAAGCTGTAATCTCGAACACCACACCTAGTGTGGTTGGCTCGTTATTCACCCTTTAACGGAAAGGTCCTTACTCCTAAGTTTCAGTCCTCGTGCTCTGACTACCATTGTAACCACTAACTACTAACCCCTAACATTCTCTTCTCTCTCTCTCTCTCTCTCTGACACGCACACACATACACACAACACACACACAGATTTTTCAGAGGAACTTCAATTATTTGGGATCTATATTCAGATACTTATAGCCTCTTAAAGCTTCAGCACTGAAGTGTTACACTATTACATACCACCTGATCTATCACGGTGGTCTGGTAAGTTAATTAACCGAATAAAGCATGATCTACACATAATATACATGTGGTGTAATGGAAGGAGTATAGCGGGTATGCAATTCCAATTGGAACTTTGATCAAAGAATTCTCAATGGAAGATCCGGATAGCCAGCCCTCACTTTGTGCCTCTCAAAGAGCTCGTGAAGCGCTTCAACAAACTGGCTGTGTAATTCATTGACCTTCAAAATGAGATGAAGATAAAGGGCAGTTAACACAGTGAAGTAAAATGAAATGTAGGACTTTCAAAAATGTTGTGTGGCTTGCAAGCCTATCGACAATAACCTCCATTGCAATCCAAGAAATATTCATTTTAGAAAAGCAAATGCATATTCTTGAGTGGATTAAAACAATTGAGGTAACAATCGATTTATTACATCCATATGTGATTCTTTGGGTAAATATGGGCAAGTTCATGATTCAAAACCACAAAAGGAAAAATGAGAATGTTTAGTTTTGACTTGTCCCTTGAAGGGTTGCAAAGCCTCATGAGTTCTCATGTAGACTTAAGGTAGTAACTTAAGCTCTAGTCCAAAGGCAGGCAAAATTGGTCAAAAGAAAAATGTAGGTAAAAGCCTGGTTGAGTGTGCAAGAGTAGATTTCCCAGCATTCAAGCAATTTCTACAAGCATCTGGTCGAATTAATGAGAATATAATACAAATGAAGTAAACAGAGTGTTAAGGCGGGGTTTACAGTCCCCAAACTGCCATTGGACTTGCAAAGTTCTGCGGAACAAGTTTCTGAGACACCAATATGAACTTCCAAGAGTGAATGAATGCACTAGGACCGATAAACACTAAGGTATGGTTGAGCAGTATGAATGGACAAACAGAACATATACTCTATTTTAAGAGGAGGTAATGAGCATCAATACCTCTTCCATGGTGGGATTTGGATTTTTCTTGACTTCAATTGGTCTACCAACCACAATATGCATTGGATGTCGATAAGGTAAGGGAGACCTGCAAGAGAATAATGATGTGATGGAGTTCAATCAGCTATGACAAGGTACAAAAGCAGAAATAGTCTCTTAGAACTGCATATGGCAGCTGACCACTGGATCAGACCACCAAAAAATTGGATTATAATCCAAACCTCAATTGTTGAACAAAATGCTGGAAATCTTTTTATCCCAATATCCAAATGATTGGTTATAAGAACGCTTTAGTGGGAGCTTAAGTGGGAGTTAGGATGTACACACTAATCTACGTCTAAAACACAACTGAGAAAAAATAAAATACAAATTCCAAAGATCAATGTAGTTCATACTGAACAAAATGCCTATTGACATCGTCGCAGATGTCACATGCAAACAATTCATGTGCACAAGCTTGACATACACATGATCAGATGAGGACAACCATGGCCATCATGTTGGTTGCCATGGCGCTGCCAAATACCTCCCAAAATTTTTCTTCAAGCCAACTTTTGTGAAGGACAATTTAATGCATCGAGTGAGGTGGGTGTTTAAAGAAATGTATGGGGTGCATTTGGCAGCAGCCCAGTTGGCAGGATGAGGGCAAGGGGCCTGTCCAACTCCAAATCCACAATGGTAGCTCCACAAATTTGGATTGCAGTTCAAATACATTGCCATGACCCCATGTTTGCAGTTATACAAAAAGGGGAGTTTTCACGTATAGATGTGGATCGACTGACAACGTATTACTTGACATACTACAGCGTTTCACAACTATTAACAATATATATAGATCAAAATATGCCCTAGAACATTGATCATCGAAGAAACTAGATTTGGTTTAAAAATGCTTAATTAAATTGCTCCCTCATGACAATGATCACACGAAAATATAGTCAGAACTTACCCAAAGATACCCCAGAAGATAATTGGGGTGAATTTAATAGCTCTAGAAAATTGCGTGTACAGTTTCCCGCTAGGCTTCCACCACTTAAAGGCATACGACTGCAGTAGAAATTATGAGGTACAGAGAGATGTCATGTTTGTTTGAAGCAGAATTAAGATAGTACTAATAATAACGAAAAAGGATTACTTGGAAAGAAAAAGTTATATCACAGAAGATTCAAATAACTAACTAAGCAATACCAATGAGAAAGGAAGATACAAATTACACAGTAGGAAGGTTGGCAGCTTTTGATAGCAGGTTCAGGGATTCAAAATCGTTAGCCAAAACAAAACAAAGTAATCCTACGTCTAGCACAATCACATACGGGCTAGAGGTATGTGCAAGCATGTTATAATGAGAATCTATTACATTTACTGATGCACAAATTACGAAGGGGCAGACGAGAACAAATGAAAGGAATCGGTACCTGACCAAAACAAAAAACTGGAACCAAAGGCCGGCCCTGCTCCATGGCAATACGTACAAATCCTCTTCTTCTCTTGAGGAACGCAACCTATAAAGAGAGGGGAGCAGAGGAAAAAGTGAGTTAAGATGCAACTTGGTAGTTGAGCAAAAATCTTTTTTTTTTTTTTTGCCAGAACAAACAAGGTCCAACTGGATAGCTTGACTGCCTATACTAACTAATCTCAGATGGCAGAGAGCACTTATGACATGATCCGTAGCAGTAAGACCGTAAGAGTCATTTGGCAATGGGGAGAATATTCCCCAAATTCATTCATATACACGCCATAAAATGATCACAGCAGAGGATCGCAAATTTTTAAGATATGAAAGGGCATCCAAAGAGAAGATTCAGAGCCGAGTGTCTATTGTTAGAGCTTGTCCCACAGTTGGTTA
>JAXBDA010005138.1:22500-25668 GCA_036023075.1 Gaultheria prostrata
ACTTAATTTTGCAAACTTAAGTCAAAAAGTTGTTTCTTCCTTGATTTGATAAAATAAAACAATCAGGTCTTAGTTTGATACTCCACTCTGTTGAAAGAATTGGAGTCTCATCTTTTGCCCTTTTTTCATCAAACCCAGATTTGATGAAATAAATGTTGAATTCTTAGACATGCTCTTACACAACTAAATAAGCAAAAACAAGTCTATTTTAGAATTACCCAATCCTTACTCTATCTGGTATAAATTTAGTAAGAACCCTTTTTCTTTGCTCGGCAATTACGAACTTAATTCAGCATGTACAACTCCAATTGTTCATTTGAAAAAACCACTCAAATTCACAAAAAACTCATTTGACCCTTTCTTTCATTTTTGGATGAAAATTGAATGCTCCAATCCAAACTCTGTTAATCATTTCATGACAAATTAGGTCCTACCCATCACTTTTGTAAAACGATTGGAGCTCGATTTGATGAAATAATAGGTGAATCCTTCAACATGCTCTTGCAAATTAAACATGCCCATAAATATCAACCTGCACACATATGCATTTATGGAGGGAGAGGGAGAGAGAGAGAGAGAGAGAGAGAGAGAGAGAGAGAGAGAGAGAGAGAGAGAGAGAGATTACGCGAAGAACTTAGGAAGGGGAAGGAAGAGGAAGGAAGCAACGACGATAGCAACGTTGAAGTGGATAGCGCCAAGCCAGATAATCATGGCAAGAATTGTGTGAATTACTGATCCGTCCGACACCCTGAAATCCGCCGGCGTCGCGACTGACGGCGGCAGCGGTGGCGGTGGCCGGATTCCGTCACCCGTCTCGGTCGCCATCGAGAGAAATCGGAATTTCGAGCCGAAAAGTTGCGGCACTTTTCTTGCAAGTGCAAAGTGTGTATCGAAAGTGTACCTGATACGTGTACGTTTATATAGATAAATTGTTTAATCCAAAAAATATGGAAAAGATTTTTTGCTCTTTTTCTTATCCACTTATTTTTTTTTTCTCCCTCTTTTTCACACCTATTCTTTTTTGGTTGTTTGTTTTTGTTTATGTAGTTTTTTTTTTTACAATTTTATTGAAAGTTCTAGAAGTTTGTCATTCGCAAAGATCGGCATAGTAATATCTTACTTGGAAGTTTTAATCAGGTTTTCAATTTTTCATTTAGAATTTATGATCATGAATGAATTCTGAAGAAAAAGTCAGACAACTAGAATCAATTACTTATAATTTTTTGATTGAGCAAATTTTTTATTATTTTAACTTAGCGAGCGGCTATTATTCTTTATGTGGGGTCTACTCCTAGGTTTCACACACCCATCGGTACACAATTGGTATTCATGGAGTTGGTAACCATAATATTTTTGCTAAAGAAAATACCGCTTCTGGCAATAAAAATTCACTTGTAATTCCTTATAAAATTACTTTGAATTTTTTAAATGATAACTTTCACGTGAATAATAAAAAAATTGCAAAAGTACAAAAAAGAAAAGGTATAGTAAAATGATTTTCCCAACTGTTTTCTGTGTCTTGGGAAAGCACGTTCGAGTGACTTCGAATGCGCCGCCATCTCCTCCCAACCACGCACGAGGATGATTATGCCAGGTGGCCTCATCATTCCATCTGTTTTTACTTAGTATGACTATGGACTTTGCTAAGCGTACGGAACGCCTATATACAAAAAATGTACAGAGAGATCCATTTGTGAGGTTCACACAGAAAATTTAAACTGTTCATTAATATTAATAATTTTTTGAGGGGCCCTCCGAAAAATCAATTCGATGTTTGTAAGTGATCAATAAAAAATCCCTCCATTTCATTCAAACGATCAAATTTTCCATGTGGAATCCACGAGTAGGTCCCTAAATATGTCTGTATAATTTCTGTACGTATGAGGCTGTACCCGTAGGTTTTCAGTACTATGGATGTGAGATTCTAGAAAATAGGTGCGGGATTAGCAACGGAGTGTTTGGGAGGTTATAGTTTTTTCACGTTTTGCATTTTGCATTTTGGCCTTTTAAATTAGGATTATAATGTGTTATTGAATATGTTGATTGTTTGGAGAACCCGGGACCCTGCTGATCGGAAGGGTCGGCAAGCCCTGTCGAGCCAATTGGACCGTCCAAACGTGTTTTTGCACTGTCCAAATTTGAGGGGAGTTAAAATACCCGAAACACCCTTCGAAAACCCTCTAATCTGGATCGTTCAAAACACGTTTGGACAGTCCTGATCGCCTTGGCAGGACCTGCTGACCCTTGCGGTCAGCAGAGTCCCCAATTCGTGTTTGGGAGATATGTGACGAATGTATTTTGCAACAAGAGTAGTGTTCAAGAGATATATATAAAATACATTATGTAAGTCTTTTTGTTAAACAAAATTGGAAAAAAAATGAGAAGTCAAAAGCTCCTCTCGCCCTACTTTTGGCTTCTCGTCTCTAATGTCTAAAAACCAAAACACATTCTGAGAGAAAGTGTTCTAGATTAAGTTTTCCAAACACTCAAAACTTGAAAATGTAAAAAACAGGTTACCAACACACCCCCTAAATCTTTGGGTAAATTACACTAACCTCTCTTGAATGTCCTAGAAAAATGTTACACATACCCTTACTCGATAGGTTTCCAATTTTTCATACCTAGAGATAAGGTACTGAAGTTACATGGATGTGGATGAAAAATATGGACAAGAGAATGCAAAAATTAATTCCCTAATCTAAATCTATATCACATACTAGAATTAATATGTAACGACCCGTAATTTCAACCGATTTTACATTTCGATATATAATTTAAAAAGAATAAATTTCTTATTTAATTTCTATTTTTTATTTATTTTTGTTTTTTTCTTTAAATAATTAATTATTTTTCTTTTAGTTATTTATTTCGCGCGGTTTAGTCGCAAGACTACGTATGCGTGTCGAGGGCTACCCGTTTCACCACCCGGAGCCCCGAGCTATCTTCCAACTACACATTCAATGCCCAAGTACGCTATTTAATTCCCTCTTGCCATAGGCTACCTACCTTAGTACCTTGAGTCAACAACAAAGTACATTTGTAGTTGGGGAATTCTACAAGTGGGATAGAGAGAGAGAGAGAGAGAGAGAAAGAGAGAGAGCCGTGGGAGAGAGAGAGAGAGAACCGGTTGAGGGAGGGAGAGAGGGGAAGCATTTGCTCCCCCATGTT